>CM051383.1:3679909-3754909 GCA_028015245.1 Cardamine occulta | reverse complement strand
TTAGTTAATGCGCTTAATTCCTGCCTCGCCTATTCCAGACAAATTTCTGAAGACGAGACTTATGATGTCATCTAGCTCATTTAGTTCATCTAGTCTATCACACCAGCTTTTGAGGCGATTTCAAACAGCTGGAGCTAATACTTTGATAATCATCACGACTTTGAGGGACGAGGACATAGATCTCCTAGAACCCCTAGGAGCCGAGTCTCCTTTGCTAAACGATGACGAGGCAAGCTCTATAATCCAAGTACTTGCTGGTAGTGACGATGAGATGGCTGAAAATGATGATGTCTAGGAGGAAAATGAAGAGAGGGAGGACGGAAATGCAGAAGAAGAGGAAAAAGCAAGAGAAGAAAAAGCTGAGAAGAGGGGCAAAAGACAGAGAGGTCCACACCGCAAAGCCAAAGAGATCTGTACTTCTGGATGATTCTTGCTTTGCTTCATTATGTATTCTCCTTAACTCGCCTAATCATTTCTGTTTCTTTTGCAGCTTTACACGAACTCTAGAAGGCCTTGCCTCTTGATTTTGATGCACAGGTCAGAGCTTTAAGGAGTTTAGGCAAACAGAAGTGGTCTGATATCACGCTTGCTCGGATTCGAAGAGCCCGAAAGAGAATAGCTTCTGGTAATTTATCTTCTTGAGATACTTGATTTTTGTTTATCCGGGCTAGATTCTTATTTGTTTTCCTTTGGTTTTGCAGCCAAGTGGGTGATCTCCCCCTGCAAATCGTTTTCTTCTTCATAACTACCGAACATGGCGCCAATAAACCTTGGGGATGGTCCCCAACACCTCGATCTAGCAAGGATCGCGTTGATGCTCTCGATGTAAGCAAGAAAGACAGAAAGGGGGCTACTGCTGCTGCTAAAGGAAAAGGCGTGGTAATAGCTGGGACAGATAAGACTCAGCCGTTAAAGCTGAGGATACCGAGGGATAAAGCCATGGTGGTGGCGAAAGAGGGGGTGGAGCCCGAAAAAGTGTCGGGGACGTCTGAAACTCAAAAGAAAGCCAACCTGCCAAGGCTTTCGAACAAACGCACCTTTCCTGAGGGGCAGCTGCCTGCTTTGGAGCCAAGCCCAAAGAGGCTGAAGATGCCGGAAGTCATGGTCGAAGTTCGACTATATCTGGTATCACCGCCAGTCCTATGGCAACCTTCTTCTCGCAATGACTGGGTCCTTAGTGCCCTGAGCCAAAACTGGGGAAATGGGAGATGCTAGCTTTAACTTTGTCTCCCAAATGCTTTTCAATGTAAATGTCGATCTTATCTCTCACCCACCTCTTCTGATCCTTTTTTATCTTCTCCATTTGGCCGGTTTGTCCTTTGTTTTTGTTTTTTTTTTGTAAATGATGATGGGTCTCCTGTGACCTTCTTTCGTCGATGAGCTAATATTGCCCGGAGGGGTTTTTACTCTACAAATTTGAATTCCTATTTGATGATTTATTCGAGTTGTGTTTTCTCTTTTATTTAGATTTATGTATTGAGTCTGACTCTCTCCATGTATATGGATGCGGATATTCAAACATGAAATTCGACTAACTCCTAAGGAGTTTTATCTAGTCGAGCCCCAGTTATGTGAATGTCGGCTTAATTAACTCGGGTGACTTCTTGAGAATCTGGCCCCAATTATGCGGAAGTCAACTTATTTGTCTTGGGCGATCCCTTGGTTTTGCGAGGTCAGACCTCGGCTATTTGTTATTTGTAGTCTAAGGTTCAGATGCGAGGAGCGACCTCAACTTATACTTTTCCTTGAGAATGTAAGTAATCAAGTCTATCCTTAAAATATGCGGAGGTCGGCTTATATGTTCTAAGTGACCTCTTCTTAAGTCGGGCCCTAATTATGCAGATGTTGACTTACTTTGTCTTGGGCGACTCTTTCAAAGTGCGATTAATACATCTCTTTATAGGAATACTAAATTCTTGTTTCTAACAAATGAATACTGGGACAGGGCATCTTTGAAAACATCGAAAGAATTAAAGTACTTTAAGCTCAGAAATTCTAATCAAGTGCGATTAGAAGGGGAGCTGCCTAGCTCCGGTTTTATTTTATTTTATTTTTTAAATCATGAAACACAAGGCATAGTCCGACTTTTAATAAGACGCGAGGCCCAGCTTGGCTTTTAATGAGATGTGAGGCATTGCTCGGCTTTTTATGAGTCGTGAGGCGCAGCTCGGTTTTTAATAAGCTGGGAGGCATAGCTCGGCTGTTTACGAAATATGTTTGAAAATGAATTTTATTTGATATCATAGCTGTGTCTCTTTTTGGAAACTGCCTACGTACCCAAAAATGGATCAAGCCAAAACATAGTTCTTGTTACAATAAAGACTCATGATGAGTTGCAAAATAGATATTAGGTGGGCTGGGCTGCTTCTTGCTACGTCGAGGTCGTTCTCTAGTAGTAGTATCGTTTTAAGTTGATGGAGTTCCAAGAGTGTGGGATCTGTTCTCTGGACATTGTCATAAGGTCGTACACCCCGGGTTTGATTACCATTAGCGACTAGGTATGGTTCTTCCCATTTAGCTCCCATCTTGTTGTCGCACTCCTTAGTATTCTCGTAGACTTTTCGGAGGATGAGGTCGCCTTCTTGGAAGAAGCAATTACGGACCTTCTTGTTGTAGTACTGAGCTGCTGATTGTTGGTTGTTTTGAATTATGAGCAGTGCTTGGTCGTGTATTTCTTCCAGATCGTCTAAACTATCGAGGAGCATTTCATTGTTTAAGGTTGAATGGTCCGGCATCTTTGATCGGTATAGTGTGTAGATATGGAGCTCGGCTGGAGCGAGTGCCTTGACTCCGTGCAACAGAAACAACAGAATTTGGTTCGTTGCCCGTCTAGGCGTTGTTTGATGTGACCAAAGAAGCTCATCTAGCCAAACACCATTCTTTTCACCAAGGCGTTTCTTGAGGCCATCAAAAAGTACCTTGTTGGTAGCTTCTGCCTGCCTGTTGCCCTGAGGATAACGTGGCGTCGAGCTGTTAAGTCAAATCTTCCATAATTTACAAAAATTGATGACTTTCTTTGTTGTTAAGTTTGTGCCATTTTCGGTGAAAATTTCGTATGGGAGCACATGTTGCCATATGATTTCTTTCCAATGGAATTGCACCACATTGTTTCCCATGATTTTTGCATATGCTTTTGCTTCGACCAATTTGGCAAAGTAGTCGGTAAGGACAATGATGTACTTCTTCTTGTCGAATGATTCAGGAAAGGGGCAGACTATATCCATAGCCCATCTCATGAAAGGATATGGTGAAGTACTTGATGTAATAATTCTGTTGGCGAGTTGATTAGGCAGGCATGTCAATGGCACGGTTCACATTTTGATGAGAACTTCTTGGAGTCCATGATCATTGTTGGCTAGTAGTGTTTGTGCCTTCAGATTTTTAATGCAAGATTTTGACCACCGGAATGATTTCTGCCTGCACCCTTATGAGGTTCAGTCATGATGCGTTCGACTTCTTCTCCAAACACACACAAGAACAAGAGTCCCAAGGAACTTTGTTGATATAGTCGATTGTCAACCATGCTATAGTGGGCAGCAGGAGCTTTTAAACATCGTGTTTCCCATGTGTCATCAGGTTTCTTGCCGTTTATCAGGTAGGCAATTATGGGAAGTCGCCAATCCTTCAAGGGGCCTTCTTGGTCAGAGTCGGCCTGTTTTTGGACCATTTCTTAATTGGTGCCATCATTGAGGTCGCCCATTTGACAGACGCCTCTTGGTAGATCGATATTTGGTCATTTGATTGAGTCGATTAGAATCGTTCTGTGATAGGGGCTGGTCTTGCTAACATTTTATTTTCAGATCGTGCGATCTTAATGAGATTGAAAGTGGCAAACTCCTTGGAAAGAATCTGGAGTAGTTCCCGGTATTTACCCATCCTTTTATCTCATGTTTTATACTGACCGGTAAACTGATTTATGAGGATCTAAGAGTCGCAGTAACCTTTAAGGTGTTCCATCCCAATCCCCAAAGCCAATCTGAGCTCGACGATTAAGGCTTCGTATTCGGTTTCATTGTTTGTTGCATGAAAATCTAGACTCAATGCTTGTTCGAGGACTTCGCCAGTTGGTGTTTGAAGTAGCATCCTAATTCCTGATCCGTCTTTGGTGACTCAACCATCCACGTGTAATTCCTATATCTGCTCGAATTCTTGGTCAATTCTTGCTTCTTTTGGGAGCTCGACGATGAAATCCGCCAAAACCTGGGACTTATGTGCCTTTCGTGGTTGGTATTTTATGTCATACTCGCTTAGTTTAACTACCCACTTCTTCAATCGTCCAGACCTATTTGGAGAATGCAGAATAGTTTGGATGTTGCAGTCGGACAAGACGATCACTGGGTGGCTTTGGAAGTACGGGTGGAGTTTTCGAGCTGACGTGACTAGAGCAAAGGCGATCTTCTTGGATGCGGAGTATCTTGTCTCTACCGGTTCGAGAGTTTTGCTGATATAGAAGATCGGTCTTTGCTCACTGCGCTCGTTTTTTACCAGGACGCCACTTACTGCACAGTCCGATATGGCCACATAAAAATATAGTGTCTCACCATTGTTGGGCTTGGCGATTACGGGTGCTGTGGACAGATATGCCTTTAGTTCATGGAAGGCCACCTCGGATTTGTCGTCCCAATCAAAATTTTGTTGCTACGGTGGAGCTTGTAAAAGGGGAGGCATCGGTCTATCGACCTAGTGATGAAACAGTTGAGTGAAGCTATTCGCCTAGATAGTCGTTGTACTTCTCTCTTGATATGGGGCGAAGGGAGATCAAGGACGGCAAAGATTTTTTTCGGATTTGCTTCGATACCTCGTTTGGTTACTACGAGTAATTCTCCCAAGGTTACTCTCAAAACATGTTTTGAGGTGGTTGATGTGATCTTCCGCCTTGGAGGATTTGACGAGCATCTCGTCGATGTAGACCTCCATGGTTTTACCAAGCTGACTGGCAAACATTTTTTTGAGAAGTTGCTGGTCAGTAGTCCTGGTATTCTTAAGTCTGAAAGACATGACCTTGTAGCAGTAAGTTTCGCGGTCGGTGATGAAGGCTATCTTCTTCCGATCGTCGAGGTGCATTTGTATTTGGTTGTACCCGGAGAATGTATCCATGAAAGATAGTAGTTCATTTCCTACGGTGGCTTCGAGTAATGGATATATGTGGGGAAGAGGAAAATAATCCTAGGGACAAGATTTTTCTATGCCTGTGAAATCGACGCAGACCCTCCACTTGCCGTTTTTCTTCTTTACTACCACGGGATTGGCCAACAACTTGAGGTATTTTACCTTGCATATGGACCCCGCCTTGTGAAATTTGTCAACTTCGTCATTGACGGCCTTGGCGCGTTCTGTGCCTACCTTCCTCTATTTTTGCTTGATATGTTTGTGAGTTGGGTCGACATTGAGTTCTTGGGTCGTGATCTTTGGGTCGATGGCGATCATATCTTCAATTTTTGAGGCAAAAGTTGAGAGGTTTTTACGCAGGAAAATCTCGAGCTGCTGTCGTTGAATTAGATCGATATGAGCTCAAATGCCGATGTGTCGCTCTGGGTGCTGGGGGTTAATCGGGATCATATCGACAATCTCTTTATCGGATTTAGTCGGTATGTGCTTAATAATGTCTGAGTTGATCTGTTCATCATAAGTGGAATCGACCGCGATAGCTGGCATGCGAATCTTTTGTTCTGCGATGAAGCACATTCGGACTACTGTCTAGTTGTACAAGATGGTAAATATGGCTTCACCTGATGAAAAACGGATACACTAGTGGTAGCTCGACGCAATAGCTTAGCTCTCATTGTGTGGATCCATGGTGTCCCGACAATTACATTGTAAAGTGAAAGCTCGTTGATGACTGAGAATTTGATATTTTTTACCGTATTACCAGCGTAAACAGAAAGTTTAATCGCACCGATCATAGTTACATGCCGGTTATCGAATGCGGTGAATGTCCAAGTAATTTTTTTTCATGTCCAACTCTGGGATCTTCATTTTAGCCAGGGTTGCCTTATATAGTAGGTCGACAGAGCTACCGATATCGATGAAAACTTTGCTAACATTACATTTGCCAATATCGAGGGTGATGACCAAGGGGTCATTGTGTGGGAGGTGCAATACTTCTACATCTGCTAAGGAAAAGATTATCGGTAGATCGCCGCTGATGAAATTCACCCTTTCAGATTAATGACGTTTTGCCGACAGCTTGGCTTTGCGCTGATGTTCTTTGAATAATCGAACTGGATCATTACAATTGATGAGGCCGCCCATGATGATGTGTACTTCCAATTTTTCCTTTTTGTTGGAGTGATTGCCGTCGTGGTAATCGTCACGATCCCTTTGGTGCATGTCGTCACGATCATCATTCGATCTATTATTTGAACGATTTCCAGATTGTCTTTGTTTGTCAGATCGTGATGATCTAAAGTCCTTATCAGACCGCCAAGGTTTGTGGACCACGTCCAGGAGCTTGCCTTGCTTGTACTTGTTGGGCAGCTTTTCCTGAAGTGTTCGACACTCGGATGTAGAATGACTCAGAACATGATGAATCGCAGAATGAACCCAAATATATTCTTTGTTTGGTGTTACTAGTTTGATCGTCGCAAGCTCAGTGTTTTGCACTCGATTGATCATTGTTGGCTGATCTACTGTCTTCGTTGTCGTGGACGTAGATGTTCCAAGGTTGGCTCGAGTTTTCATCATCAATAGCGTATGTGGCGTTTGCTCTTCGCTCTTTGTCATCACGGTGACCATCGTAATGATGTCAAGGTTCATAATGTGAATCTTTGGCCTTATCTTTTGTCGAGCTGGGTGTTTTGGAGGCGTAAAGCCTCTCGTTTCTCTTTGATCTTGATATAAATGGATGCACAGTGTAAAGGATCTTCCAAAGTTGCTGGCTTTATGGATGGAAGAGTTTCCATGAACCGACATTTATACCATAGGCCCCTTTGAAGAGGTTTGATAGCCGAGGTGTCGTCCATGGCGACTCGTGATGCTACAGATTTAAAACGGTCGATGAAATTTCGGAGAGTCTCACCTTTCTTCTAGACCAAGCTGTAGACGTTGGCTGAATATTCTCTGGGGTTGACAAAGATTGAGTATTGCTTCATGGAGGAGTCGATCGTGCTGGGTTTTAATTTTGAAAACCACTGTAGTGCTGCTCCGCTCAAATTTTTGATGAAAAGTTTGACATAAAACCGGTTTTTTTTCCTTGGCCGAAAGGCGAGCTTGACCTGCAGCAATTGTAAAAGAGGTCAGGTGACTACTGGGGTCGGTAGTTCCCTTAGTCGTTCCGTCGTAGTTTGGGATCTTTATTTTGCCAACTTGCCGCATGTCTGCTTTGGAGATTCAACGTGTAAACAGAATTTGCTGTGTTTCTTCAACGACTTTGTCGATGTCTGGAGCCGGGCTTGTAGCATGATGCATCTTTGATCGAATTTCTTTGGTTATCTTCTCTAAGTCGGCCTTCTTTTGATGGTTTGTGGCGAGCTCCTCCATGATGAACTGAGGAATGAGCTGAGTCGAGGTATTATCTTGGAATGAAGATCACCTGTGATACTGAGGGGTGCTGTTATCTGTGTTGAGGTCGACTGTTTCTGGTTGTGGTGCGGTGGTCACATATTTCTCCTTGAGATAACGCAAGAGAAGGGCTAACTTGGGTTTATTGACGAGCTGGTCGATTTATGCTGCAGAGATAGGCACGTTCTGTATTTCTATGTTACGCGCCCCAGGTGGTTCCATCGTTGTCTAATTTTCTTTTTTGGTGTTCTCGGGATCAGACAGGAGAATGATTGGATTACCGTTTTCGTCGACGAGGGTACTAGGAGGATCGATGGAGAAATCTTTCTCGACGTCGTTGCTGGTTGTATCAATCAGAGAGGTAGACATCGTTTTTGTTTTCCAGAGATAAGATTGGGAAGAAAAGAATCCCCACAGGCGGTGTCAACTGTTGAATCTAAGGAATCACTGAGGGTAATTCGGTAAATGTCTTTTTTTTTTATTAATCTCTGGATGTAACAAGATTACAGGTGAAAGGAGTTTTTAGAGAGAGAAAGTAGAAAGAGAAAGCAGAGCTGCTTTTTCGTCAAAATTTTTTGAGAGATTTTTTTATGTTCCTTGCGGAAGAAGGAACTCGGCTATTTATAGAGTTTTGGAGTCGGCGACAAGGCCCATTGGACTTTTTACCTAGACTCTTTTACTTATTAGGAATCCACTTCCTGCTCGGTATACTTGATGAGGCTGGTTCGATAAAGCCGGTTTACGTCCGAAGACCGGTTTGGACGGGTTTAGTGGATAACAGGCCGATTTGACCGGACTTTTCATGTGTTGAGTTAAGTCGGATCGGGTCAAAGACGGGGTACTAAACTCAGTACCAACACTGTGCAAGCTTTGGAGAGAATGCAACAATCGGCTCTTCTAGTACCTCAGTTCCCCCCGCTACTCTGTTCGCTCAACTAGACCGCTCTATAAGAGATCTGCTCTTGGCTAGAAGAACTCGCAAAGGCTGTGCAAGACTCCTTTTGATGTTTTATTATATTTTGATCAGTACAAGCTCCCTTTGATGTTTTATTTTTTTTTTGTATCAAAGAAACTCTTTGCTCAAAGCTCCTGTAATTAAACTCAATGTTCCATTTGGTATTATAATGTACATTTTATCAACAAAAAAAAAAATGATGGCTTCCATTGAATAATCCGGCACCAACAAAAACAAAATCATAAAAATTAAGCATATACTTAAAAGCCAGAATCATGAAAATCTCAATCGACTACTTCTCCGTGATTCTTTACAATAATTGTCAAAAAATATAGAAATATTAATTTGTGTACTCTATTTCGAAACTTTCTATTTCATCTCATATTTTAAGATCACATTTATCGTAAAAATAGATTTTTTGGTTTTAATAAATTTTACATTCAATTAAAAAAAAATTAACAACAAAAAATAATTTCTTAAGTTAAGAAAATCAATTACAAAAGACAAGCAAAGAAACTCTGATAATACAGCTCCACATCACAAAAAAAAAAAAAAAAGAAGAATCAAAGACTCTAGTAGAGAAAGAGAGAGACTCAAAACCTTTAAAGACAAAAATCCAAATCTGCAGGAAAAACAAATAAACGATTACTATGTTAAAATCTCCCAAAATAGAAAACAAAAATTGGAAAAATAAAGCTGAGATTGAGAAATAAGGCGAATTGGGAAGCGTGCCAGTTTCACAAAATCGCAATCTTACCATACTTATAGATCACGTCATCTCCTTTGTCATCACTTACCTAACAACTCATCTAATCCACATTTCACTTCCTCTTCCGATTTCACACCACCGCAAAAAAATGGCGACAACCCAACTCAAATCTGATGCAATCATGGACATGATGAAGGAACATCTCGCCTCCGGTGCTGGTAAAGACCTTACGGAGAAGATCGGTCTTGTTTATCAGATCAACGTTGCTCCAAAGGTTGATACTTTTTTTTAGAGACTCGTTCATTTGTTTTCTATCTGTTAATTGAGTTTGAATTCGTTTTTGGATTTTCAGAAATTAGGGTTTGAAGAGGTTAGTTTTATCGTTGATCTGAAGAAAGGCGAAGTCTTCAAAGGTTAGGATTTTTTTCCTGATTATGAAAATTGAGAATCGAAATGAGAAAATATGAAATTTTGATTTTACACAAAAGTGAGAAGAGGTTGGGAAATGGGAATTATGGCAATTGGGAATTAAGAAAAGAGGATCTTAAAATTTTGATTTTTACACCAAAAGTTTAGCTTTTTTCGTGTTGATTATGTCAAATTTTTGATTTTTACACTAAAGGTTAGCTCTTTCTTGTTGATTATGCAAATTGGGAATTCAAAACAGAGAATCTGAAATTTATTTCGAATTTTGTTTATTGTTTATACTGAAAATTAGGGAAATATGAAGGAGGTAAAGTGGATGCTACGTTCTCCTTCAAAGATGATGACTTTGTTAAAGTTGCTACTGGGAAGATGAATCCTCAGATTGCTTTCATTAGGTTTGTTCATTCCTTTGAATCCTTCAATATATCTCATTTTCTCTGCATTACACAAGTATGCTTTAGTAGTTTTTTTTTTTTTTTTTTTTTGTTGTGTCTTGAACCACAAAATCCATAATTATCGATAACAAGCTCGAGCTTTCTCTTGTGTTTGAATCACAATCTATCATTACCAGCTTTTGTGTGACTTGGATTTAGTCCAAGAATTTGTCTCTGAGTCCTGAAATATATCATTACAAGTTTCTTCAGCAGTTTTTATCTTGTGTCTCATGCTTCCTGCAAATATTTCATTGATCCAAACTGGAAACTTCAGTGTGTGACTCTTGGATTTGGTTTAAGAAGTTGATATCTGAATGCTGTGAATGTTGTTGATTGATGGTGCAGGGGTGCGATGAAGATCAAAGGAAGTCTCAGTGCTGCGCAGAAATTTACACCCGACATTTTCCCAAAGCCATCAAAGTTGTAAACACCTAAAAGAAATGGTATTGCAAACCCTAAAATCAGGCTCAATTCATGTCTTAGGGTTGGCTTTTTAGTGGATGTTTAAGAACTAGTCAGAAATAAAGTTCTCTTCAAGTATCTTTGTATTCTCTTTTTTTTTTTCATCTATGGAACAAAAATTGGTTATTTGGGTTTAATAATATGAAGTTCTTCTTCCTATACTGTGTTGGCAAATGTGTATCAATACTTAACAACAAAATCATACATAGAAATGTAATTGTCTAGACTCATCTCAAGGAGTCTGCATTGTTTGTTGGTGTAAGAGAACAAAAAAAAAACAAACCAATATTTTGTAAGGTATACAACATTTTTCACTTGTGACGGTGAGATTTCTTCCTTGACAAGAACATAAAAACTTTTGGAAACAAAGAAAGTTTCTTTTTCTTCTTCTTTGTTTCAGGCGTCGTATTATTATTAGTAGTAGTAGTACCTCCTCCATTGTTATTGTCACTGCTGCTTCCTTGATCACCGAACGCAAATGATTTCGACAGCGCAAATCCAATATTTCTCCCCTCGGTGCTTGATCTCGTCGGGCTTTTCTTAGGTTCTTCTTCTGTTCTCCTCTTCCCGTTTTCCGATCTCCATTTTCTCAAGTCTTGCTCCATACCCAACTTCCCATCTCTAGCCTTTTCGGCTTTTCCCATTGCTTCTTTTAGCTCTTCTTTTCTTACGTTCATCTCTCTGTTCACTTCCTCTAACTTTTCCAAGATTCTTGACTCTTCCTCTTTAGCTACCTCTATTTGTGAGACAATCTCTGATAGCTTTGTGTTTGTCTGTTCCTCGGACTCGTGTGCCTGCTTGCTTAGCTCGTAGTATTCCTCTACAGAGATTATAATACTTCTTGGTGAATTATTCATCTCTTCATATCTCCGTGAAGATTCAGTTTCTTGAAGAGCTTTTATGGCAGCCAAGGCTAACTTCTCTGAAGCCCTAGCAGCTTCCATTTCCTTTTTCGCCTCGATTAATCTACTCTCTATCGTAGAAATTCCTCTTTTCGCTTGTTCAGACAATTCCTTCGCCATTCGTAGCTCCTCTTTAGCAGCTGTAGCAAATGACTTTGCATCCTCTGCTTCTTTCGTCGCCTCCTCCAACTTCTTGGATGTTTCCACCAACTCCTCTCCTCCATCTTTATCCTTTGTACCGACCAAACCCGCATTTTCTCTCTGCTTAGTTTCTGCTAGATCCTGCCTCTCTCTTCTAAGCTCGGACTGTAACGAACCAGCGATTATCTTCAATGTTTTCACCTCTGAAGCTGCTTTCTCAATGTTGGATTTGACTTCTTCGAGTTCTTTCTTCGCGGAATCAACTGCGGCTTGTATGTTATTATTACTTCTCTTTTCCATCAACGGACTACCACTTAAATTCTCTGTGAGAACCGCTAATTCATCTCTCAAATCATACTGAAGTACTGTAGCAGTCTCTAGCTTAATTTTCATATCATCAGCCGCACGAATCTCTTGGTTAAGCCTCTCGATATCATCTTCCACCATCTTTAATTCCTTCTCCCAATTATAAATGTCTTGGTCCCTACCCATTGCTGCACCAAATCTCTTCTCTTCCGCTTCAAGATGAGCAGTATGCGACGATTCCAACAACTCCTTGGTAGCAATCAGCTCTATACTCAAACCATCCATTGCTTTCTCAATCTCTTTAGCTTCCATAACAGCAATATCAGCTCTCTCCTTAGTTAAATCTTTCTCCCTCAACATATTTTCATACTCATTACTAACCATCTCAATCTCTTCTCTCACAGACCGTAACTCACAAGTCGCCGAGACTTGTCTCGCTTTAGCTACCTCAAGCTGTGCTTTAACCGCAACACTTGCCTCATTATCAACACCTTGCTCCATCTCCACAACACGCATCTGCGCAAGCTCAGAGTCTTGTTTCGCTTGTTGCTCTTCCTTTTCCGCTTTCTCTAACTCGAGTTTTAGCTCCTCGATTAGTCCCTTCGTGCTCTCTAACTTCATCAACACATCGTGTTTCGCCTCTTCAGCTAACTCAGCTTCTCTTTTATACTCAGGTATTGCTTCTTGTATCTTCTCTAGCTCTTCATCCACCATCTTCCTTCTCTATAACACACATTTCATAAAACTCAAAACTAAGATCAAATCGTATAAAAAGAATGATTAGATATAAACCTCTATGGTTTGAATTTTATGAGCTTTCCAATCTGTAATCCCACCAAACTTTGAAACAGCTTCTTTAACAGATTCAAAAGGTGAAGCTGTATCAATCACACCAATGGGAGATCCAAACCGAGGCGATTCAACAGATCTCGGATACACGAAAGCTCGAGGCGAAGCAGGAACTCGTAAACGAGGCGAAGCAGGTAAGATCCAAGCATCTTCGATTCCATCGATGATTCTTGAATCTAAAGAAAACGAATCTTGATGACTTATCATTACCCTTGGTGCAACATAAACCTTAGGAGGAGATTCGTTGATAAGACTTGATTTACAATCTTGAAATGGATTAAGCAAATCTTCATCATCCTCGAATGTCAAGAAATCGATGTCATTGAAACACGTTGAAGGTCTCACAGGAGCTTGATCATCAGAAGTTTCACCAATGGCGTTTAAGAATATATTAAGATCTTCTGAATCTTTATCATCGCCCAACATTATAATTAACGATTCTGCTGAATCAGAAACTCTTCATGTGTTGTTCCTGTTTACATTTATGGTGAATGATTAATTCGTGTTTACATTGCATTTTTGAGATTTGACTACTTGTTCTTGAGATTATGTTTTTAGCTAAACAATAATGAGAACATGAGTTTCGGACATAGGAGTTTAAATGTGTCATACCTTAATCAGACAAATGCAAGATGAAAGCTTCGGAGGAGATATGAAGTGATTTGTAATCATTTAGGATCGAAAGATTTCTGGAAGAAACAACAGAGAAAAAATCAGAGACGATGTGACCGGAGACATTGGAAATAGGAAAGAGAGATGAATGGCGAATATTATAGAGCGTGAAACGCACGCGTCTCTTTCTCTCCCATTTTCTTTTTTTTTTGTCGTCTAGATTTTTTTTTATCCAATATAAAATATTTTAATTTACTACCAATGCTACTAATAATTTAATTTACTTTGATATTTTTGGTATTTGTTTATTAAAATCTGCTTTATTTTGATAAATTTATTATTCGAATTATTTTTGAGTTTTAAGTTGTATATTAACTTATTTTCATTGTAGGGATTAAATATATTTTGACATATTTTAATAGTTTTAATATTTTTTGTGCTATTTTCTTTTCAACATTTTAGAAAACTGTATGTGAAAATGAAATCGATCAATACTCATTTTGTTTCTCAGTTATTTTTTTCAAAATATATTAAAGCAAATATTTTTTGAAAATCACATCACAAAATGTTTTGAAAACCTTTCACGGTTTATTGATTCCATCACTATAGGATGAGAATATTAACTACAAACAGTGCATAGATCTCAGAAAATTATTTAAACAAAGATTTGGTCCTAATGATTTTATCCACCGTCTTGAGATTGTAGAGGATTGAGAAGGATTCCATGCCCAATAGATCCTCCTTTGATGTTACTATCTGGGCTGATTAGAGGTGGATCCACCGGAACACTGTAATCTTCCAACTTAATTTAATTTCTGCGTTTTCTGATATGTGATTAAATCATTAAGTAGTAATCCACCAAAAACATGAAAAATAAGAGTTAAAGGAGGACTCATTACCAGAAGAAACGAGTGAGAAGTAGCATAGGATTATTACAACCAAGGAACACAATTCCTGATTTCTTCATCTTCTTTATGTTGTTGTATGTTGTAATAAAGGAGCTTTTTTTTAATACAAGAACATTTTTTTTATCGAAACTAACTTTAATTAATAACATAGTTAAGTCCACCGATAAGAATCATCTTTTTGATCGAAACTAACTTTGTTTGTACCCTATGTTTTAGAACGCTTCCACCGATAAGAATCATCTTTTCTGAGTGAAGTCCCCACCGAGAGAGCACCTGAAACTGATTTCCATAGGAAAGATTTACACTACAAGAAAACATGCGATTAACAACGACCCATATCGTTGTTAATTCGTCGTAAACTGTGTTGTACGTCGATTTTACGACGAACACGAATTGTTGTTATCGGTTAGTCGTAATAGACAAATCGTCGTAAACTCACCGTATAATGAACAAGGAACAATATTCGTCGTACCATCGATGTAATACATGGCGTCGTAAACTCGTCGTATTATGAACAAGGAACAACATTCGTCGTAATATCGACGTAAGACATGGCGTCGTATATTCATCGTAAATATCTACTTCGTCGTAAACGCTTCGTTATCGTTTAGGACTAATTAACGACGACATATTCAATGGTTAAAATAAAAAAGTAAAATAATTACATACCAGAAAGTTTTCTGAGGACGGTTGGGATCCAACCGCTTCAATCCTTCTCGTCGGGGCTGGACGAGGAGATCCTCTAATGTAAAACAAGCATACGGAGCATGTGGCGGTACTAATAGGTCTGGATGAAGTGCTCCTGCAAGTGCAACCGGTGAGGTTTCAGGAGGTAGTGGTGGTGGTGGTGGTGGTGGTGGAGCTTGTGCTGTATCGGCCATTGATTTGGATGATCTCCTCTCAGGAACCGTATTGGCCGCAGAAGAAGACGATGACCTCTCAGAACTGGATCCATGTCTAGTAGGATCTCCTCGTAGAAAAAGATCACCATAGTGCTGACGTGATTTTTGAACCATCTGCATTAATTAACATTGAAAACAAAACTTCAAAAAATTAATACGAACAAATTTAATAATTCCAAAATTAATTTATTACATTATCCTAAAAATTATAATACTAACAATATTTTAAATTCTAAAATTAAATCAACATCCTAGCAATTTTAATAATTCCAAACTTATATCTAAAATCAAATCCTAACAACTAAAATAATTAAAAAAAAAACTACCTTTTAGAGAGAGAAAGACTCCAAATGTAGAGAGAGAGAGAGCTTTGAGTGAAATAAACGACGCGGAAGGTCGTAATACATGGACGTTGCATGATTCGTCGTAAACCCGTTGTTAGTTACAACGGGTTTACGATGATTCGTTGTAACTCCGTTGTTAGGTTATATGATTCGTCGTAAACCGGTCGTAATACACGGACGTTCCATGCATGCGTAGTCCACACGTGGCATGCTCTACATTGTGTCGTCGTAATCAAGTCGTATATGCCAAACATGATTTGTTGTAAACCCGTTGTTAGTTACAACGGGTTTACGACGATTCGTTGTAACTCCGTTGTTAGGTTATATGATTCATCATAAACCGGTCATAATACACGGACATTGCATGCACGCGTAGTCCACACGTGGCATGCTCTACGTTGTATCGTCGTAAATAAGTCGTAAATGCCAAACATGATTCGTCGTAAACCCGTTGTTAGTTACAACGGGTTTACGATGATTCGTTGTAATTCCATCGTTAGGTTACATGATTTAGGTTTTTAACCCCTTAACAATTAAACCCTTATAGCCTAAACTATTTTAACCATGATAGATATTAGATTACAAGATTAAGGATGAAGGTTGAGAAATATAATTCATTTTTTACCTTTCATGAATACCTTGTGTTTTTGTCCTTATATATGTTATATAACTTAACGAATAATCATTGAAAGGATGTATTGCTTATTTAAATTAAGGTAATTATCCTCCTAAGAAAAATCTATCAACTATAAGATTCAAAGATCATGTTTCCTTATTTTTTTTAATGATCCTTAGTATAATTATTTGTTTTACTAATAATTTATCTCTAATTATTAAATAATTAAAATTTTTAAAGCTTTATAAATGATATCATTTTATAATATAAAAATAAGTTAAACACATAAATAACTTAAAAGTTTATTACAAAAAGACACATGAATTGATATATATATATATATATATATATATATATTTAACTATACTGATTCATTATCGGATGTTTCATTAGAATCGTCGCTTGGATCCTCACTTTCTTGAAACTCGTCATTCTCGTTGCCACTCTCTGTATCATATGGGAGATCTTCAAATTCAGCTTCTTGTTGCAATATTGGTTGTCTGATCCAATATTGTTGGTATATCAATACAAGCAGATTCTTGTTGCAATGGTGGTGCTTCTTCTCCTATAATTCGACCACTTGGCATCACTGTAATAGCTGATAACCAAGTAATTCCAGATGTTTTAACTCGCAGATATGGAATGAAGCTTACTTGTTCCGCTTGAGATGCTAAGAAGAAAGACTCAAACTTGTTGTATCGTCGTCCGGCATTGACATCAACAACTCCAAATTTGTTGTAACGAACACATGTGCCTACTTTAGGATCGAACCAATCACACTTAAACAAAACACATTTCATCTTCACTAATCCAATGAATTCCACTTCAATTATTTTTTGCAAGATCCCATAAAAGTCTGATTCCTCTTTGACACATACTCCATAGTTGCTAGTTGCTCGCCTTTTACCATACTCGTAAGCATGAAATGCATATCTTCGCGTGAAATACATGGGAGCAGTGGTTATCCTTGAACTTGGACCTTGAAGTAAGTCATGAAACCATGGTGGATAAAATAGATCGTCATAATCAACCTAAATTACAAAATTATACAAAAGTATACATCATTAATTAAATTTCAAATAATTATAACCATATAAAATTTATAAACTGTTGATTTATAAATAAACGTACTTGTGCTTTCAACCACGTCACAAAGTGTTGATCTTTTCGCTTGTTAATTTTATCATTTGATATTCCCTTGATGGATTCTTGTACTTGAGTCACAAATAAGCTGATATATATATATATATATATAATATAAGATATTTGTATATATATTATTGAAGTAAATAAATATTTAGCTAAATAATATATATATATTAATTACCTTTCAAATGAATGCATTTCCTCACAATTTAGGAGGATATATGTGTGTGCACTATGACGATCTTCAGTACTTGACCACCAAACTTCTTTTAGCAACCCAGCAAGTTGACCAATTTGCGAAAAAATGTCTGGAACACCGGCTACTGCATATGTTGGTGCCACACCACCATCGTCATAACGTCGGGGTTTTCTTTTCTGTGAACGAACTTTTGGTGCATAATAGTACGATGAAAAGTTAGATGTTTCTGCAGTTAAACTCTCCGCTACAATTGAGCCTTCTACTTTTGCCAAATTTTTGGCTTTTCCTTTCAAGTGTTTCATGAAGCGCTCAAATGGATACATCCATAAAAAATAAACAGGTCTACCAAGTGATGCTTCATGAGGAAGGTGGACTGGAAGATGTTCCATAACATCAAAAAATAATGGAGGAAAGATCTTCTCCAAGTTGCACAATAAAATTGCAATATTGGCATTAAGTTGTTGAATGCCTTCTTCGGTCAACGCCCGTGTACTAAGATCCCGAAAAAAAGCTCCAGTACCTGTAAGAACAAAAGAAAAATAAATGGCTGTAAATTATAAATAATTGGGCTACTATATATATATATATATATACTGCATGTATATGCGTACCTGCAAGTGCTTCATTTACATTTTGTGGAAGTAGCCCAGTAAGTGCGAATGGAAGTAGTCTTTGCATAAACACATGACAATCATGACTCTTCATCCATCCATGAAAACTTTTGCCCGTCTTCAACACATTTAGAGAAGTTGGAAACATATCCATCGGGAAACTTCACGTCTTGTTTCACCCATTTAAACAATGCAACTTTTGCATTTGACGCCAACCTAAGGATAGGAACTGGTACTTGCCCGTTGCTTGTAATGTGCAACTCACTTCTTGAACAAATAGCAGTTAAGTCCAATCTTGAGTTCTTGTTATCTTTTGAATTTCCCGCCACATTTAATATTATATGCATGATTTTATGAAAATTTTTTTTCTCGATATGCATCACATCTACATTGTGTCGCAGCGGAAGATCTTTCCAATATGGAAGTTCCCAAAATATGCTTTTCTTGTGCCAGTGATGATGCTCCCCATATCCGCCCGGCATATTACCTGGAACATGCCAATTACTCCCACGCCTAACTGTTTTCTGACCACCATAATAATCAATTTACGCTTCTATTTGTTCTCCAGACAAATACACCGGTGGGAGGGCTCGCACACTTACTTTCTTCCTGAACAATGTCTTGTTTCTTCGATAAGAATGGCTCATCGGCAAAAATCAGCGATGACAATCAAACCAATTTGATTTCCTTCCGTATTTCAGTTGAAATGCATCTGTACTTCCGAGACAATACGGACAAGATAATCTCCCATGCGTTGTCCAACCTGATAGAATCCCATATGAAGGAAAGTCACTTATTTTCCACAAAAGCACAGCTTTCATATTAAAATTCTTTTTTACCGAACAATCATAGGTTCGAACCCCTGCATACCATAACTCCTTCAACTCATGTATAAGAGGCTGCATAAAAACATCTAGTGACCACTTTGGATGTTTGGGTCCAAGAACTAATATACTCATAAATAGAAATTTTTTTTCCATGCACATCCCTGGGGGAAGGTTGTAAGGCATGACGATTACTGGCCACAAAGAATATTATCTACCAGACATTCCAAATGGACTAAATTCATTGGTGCATAATCCAAAATAAACATTCCGAACATTTCTAGCAAAATAAAATGCATCTGTAACCATGTTATGTACCCTATCATGTTCTAGATCTTCCCGATCTACATGATTATAATGATCATAGTAATGCAAATTATTAGGTTCATCCAAATTCACAACTTCAACATTACTATTACTACTACTTGCTTCATTTCCACCATAACCCTCTCCATGGTGAAACCAAATATGATAGTTTGGCGTAAATCCTCTATTTAATAAATGATTCCACACATTCTCACTACGAGCAAATCTTGAACTTGAATTTTTTCATTTCCAACAAGGATAGAACATTTTACCGGTTTCTAAAGTGAGTGGTGTATTGCCCGCCTGGTACATGAAGATTTCCAACCCATTGAGAAACTCCTTTGTTACGTTTCCTTCTGAATCTTTATGCGTATACATCCATCTTCGTTGGTTCCGAATATCACCGACGGAAGACATATTTTTTTGGTGTTTTTGGAACAAAAATTTGCCTTATAAACGATTGTTGTTTTTGATATTGAGAATAGGAGAATGTGGTATTTATAGGAAATTTTCGAACTACTTAGGTAGAATCGAAACAATGAATTTACAACGACTTAATATTGTAACGCTTTGACGTCATATTACCGACGAGTTAACGACGAATATACTCAATCATAAAATTTCTGGTGAACATTAAACACACGTGCTCACCTAACAATTCAATGTTCGTTGTTATTGGGTGGTTAATAGACTACGTCGTAAACGATTCGTTAAATTACGACGAATCCATACGTTATCGTAAACTAGTCTCAATGTAACGACTCATTTACAATGGATTCAGATTCGTCGTAAACGCGTCGTTAAGTTACGACTAGTTTACGAGGTATGTTACTTAGACTAATTTAAAAAAGTAATGAACATGAACTAGTTTTTATACAACCAAAACCATATATATAACAATATGTCCATTACAAATGCAATGATATTAAACATACATAGTTATTAATATTATACGATAGTTTAACATAAACATCTACATAAACAGTACCATCTATATATAATACATGATAGCTTAAAAACGTCATACAAATAAACTGCAAGCATATTAAACATAAATACATAGTTATTAATTTTAGTTTCCTTTTATTGATGACGAAATGTACTACTCAATTTCTTCATCATCATCTGACCCTTCGTCATCTTTAGGGTATAACCAATTGTTTGGATTTCGATTAACACCACTGGCATCACTTTCTCGATGAACACTGTAGCCATGTTTTCTTTAGATATAACCTACCAAATTAACAAGTTTCTGTGTTATATACCTTACTGTCGGTAATGATACAATTTAATACACTACCTTTTACAATAAAATTGTAACTTACATTGGTTATGTTTTTAAGAGCAATGTTAAGATATGTTGTCGCCCGTTCAAACTTAAAAACTACAACCTCCTTTAGAAGCAACACCGAACCCTCTTTTATGTGCGGCCCATATTTGTTATCAGATATGGCGGACCTATGAATGCTCGCTTATACAGTACCGGTCGGATCCTACAAGAATTAAAAAGTAAAGTTATCGATTGCAAAATATCTAATTAGTTAAGAACATCTTTTGTTAAAACTTATATATACATTTTACCTTCATTATGACCATCGCATCCCCCAATCCATTAGGAACCATTTTATGAATCACTGCTACCATAAAAGATACGTGACGCCATTGTGGTTTTATCTGATGTAACTCTTTTACTATTGTCCACCCACCTATATGTCCACCTATATTCAAAATATAATAATTAAAATATATTTAATTGTCAATTAAGAAATCTTAAAATAATCATTGTACACTAATAATGACATTTCACTTTACCTTTTTGTGTTAGATATTCAATTGTAATCTTCCAACGGACATCAATGAAAGAAGGATCTTCTGGCTCAGCAACACCATTAACCATCCGTACATGTCTCTCATAAGATCCTTCATCATCCATAATTAGGTCAAATTCATTAGTTGCCAGAATATGGTATTTATAAGAAATTTTTGAACTAGTTAGGCAGAATCAAAACAACGAATTTCCAATGATTGAATATTGTAACGCTTTAACGTCATAGTAACGACGAGTTTACGACGAATATACTCAATCGCAAAATTTTTGTTGAATATTAAATGCACGTGTTCACCTAACAATTCAATTTTCGTTGTTATTGGGTCGTTAATATACTACGTCGTAAACGAGTGGGTAAATTGCGACTAATATACGACAAATCTATACCTCATCGTAAGAGAGTCTTTAAATTACGACTAGTTTACGATGAACCTTAAAATCGTCGTAAACGCGCTGCTAAATCATCGTAAATATAAGTCCAGTTTACGACAAAAAATTTTGTCGTAATTTTACGACGCGTTTACGACGATTGTATTCTGAGTCGTAAACGCGTTGTAATAACCTTTTTAATTTACGACAATTATATTGCGACGTCAATGTTTGTCGTTACTGGTATGTTTTCTTGTAGTGTTAAGTTTGGGAGCTGGTTTAACTCTTCAAACCCCCTGTTGCCAGTTAAAGTCTGGGGAGCCTAAAGCTTCATTGCAGAGCTTTATCTTAGCGTAGCCCGATTTTGTAGAATACCTGCCCGACTTCTCGGGTAACCAAACCAAACGATCATCAGATTTCCTTGCACTAAGGGAAAGTCTTAAGATCTGATCCTCACATTAAGGTAATATAGATCGAAGTGCTTCCAAATTCCAAGCATTCAAATCCATGATTAAGGACGAAACAAAAGTGGACGTTTTAGCTTTCGGGCTTGGACCCATAGGTTGCTCAGGTTTTACAATAGATAACCTAGGATCGTTCCAGACTTTGAATTCATTACCTGAACCTATGATCCATCCTAATCCTTGCATTAAAACGTCCATACCCGCTAATATGCTTCTCCAGCCATGAGAACATCGAGCTATGGTACCACATTCCAAGAAAGATGAAGACATAAAATATTTCCCAAGGAGAACCTGTGCCACCAGAGAGTCTGGGCATTGTAAGAGACGCCAGCCTAGTTTAGCCAACATGGCATCGTTGAACTTTTCAATCTCACAGAAACCTAATCCTCCTGCATTCTTTGGGCGGAAAAGACTGTCCCAAGAGACCCAAGCTGTCTTTCTCTTCTCGGGGTTTATCATCCCACCATAATCTCGTCAAGGCGGATTAAATCTTTTTGCAAAGGGAGCTAGGTAATTTAAAACATGTCATGGCTTAGAAAGGCATAGCGGCTAGGACCGACTTCAAGAGGATTTGCTTGCCCGCTGTTGATAGGAAGCGGCTCGACCAATCCAAAGTTCGTTGTCAGATTCTATCCACTATGGAGCTGAATATATCTTTCTTCTTCCTTCCAAAGTGCTCTGGAAGGCCAAGATATTTCCCTAAGCCTTCTTCTTTATCAATGTTGAGGGCAGCCTTGGTGAGAGCTTTGGTATCCAGTTACATTTTCTTAGAAAAGGTGATTGCCAACTTTGCCACATTGATCACTTGACCCGAAGCTCGCTTATACTTCAACAGGATAGCAGATAAGGCTGCACAACTAGATGGGCTTGCCCTACTAAAAAACATAGTGTCATCCGCAAACAACAAACGGGTAATAGGTGGACATCCTCTAGCTACCTTAATACCCGGAAGTGACCCCTCTTGTTATGCCTTTGTACAAAGTCCCGAAAGGACCTCTGCGCAAAGGATGAAGAGATATGGCGATAAAGGGTCTCCTTGTCTCAATCCTCTCGATGGGATCAATTTTCCTTGTAGTGCTTCATTTAAAGGAACGAGTAAGAGACGAAGCTAACACAAGCCATGATCCAAGAGATCCATTTGATGTGGAATCTCAATCTCTCCAATATCGCCTTAAGAAAGATCCATTCAATACGGTCATAAGCCTTGCTCATGTCCATTTTTGACCGACATGAAGCATCTCTCAGTTGCCCTGGAAGTTTTAAGGTAATGGAAAATCTCATGAGTTATCAAGACATTATCAGCAATTGCACGGCCCAGAACAAAGGCAAATTGATGTTTTAAATGAGTGAGTGGAGGAAAGGTTGTAGCCGGCAAGTCAAGAGCTTGGCGATGAGCTTGTAGACGGTATTACAAAGAGCAATGGGGCGATAATCTGATATCTTCTTGGGGGAGAGCACTTTTGGGATAAGCCGGACATGACATTCATTTTGTCTAGGATGCAGTTCACCTGACTCAAAGAACTTCCAAACGTCCTCGGAAACCTCATTTTTGAAAATGCCCCAATGGGCTTGGAAGAAACTGGCTGAGAAACCATCAAGACCGGGAGCTTTGCCTGGGTGGATAGAGAACAGAGCATCCTTGATTTCTTGATCTGATGGAGGATTTGTGTGGGAGATATTCATCTCCTCGGAAATAAGCGGCTGAAGAGCCTCGGTAACCACCTTAAAATCTGAGGTACCCAAAGTAGTGAATAGATCATGATAGTAAGAAGATATGGAGGCCACAATCTGATCTCCACTATGGAAAACTTCCCCATTTGCATTCTCCATAATCGTTAAGTGATTCATTGCTCTCCGTTTTCTTGTAGATGCATGAAGAAACCCGTATTTCTGTCCTTACTTTGGAGCCAAAGTATATGGCTTCTTTGTTTCCACAGTAGTTCTTCTTTGATATATGCATTCTCAATCTCCTTAGTAATTGCCTGTTATAGGGCCTCCAATTTTCTCTTCGTTATCACAATTTCATTGAAGTCTCCTGTTGGAAGCCAAGCTTCATTTCGGGAGGATGTCAGAAGAGATAACCTATCTCTTCCCTGTGCTCTATTTTCTTGTTGGGGAGCTCTGTAAACAAAGGTAATGAACAATGACGAATTGCTACAGTGAATTTTGCTATCAATAAAGTTTTTTGAGAAAATCAATACCTCAAGATCAAAATCTTCTTTCCAAAGCAATGCCAAGCCACTACTAAGTACAGTGGTGGGGGGGGGGGGGTTACAAAGAATTTATTTGGGTAGCCCATCTAGTCCAACATACTAGAGATCATCATTATTCTTAGTTTCCAAAAAAAAAAAATATCCGGAAAAAGACTAAGCCGCAGTTCCTGAAGACGACGAACTGTAAGGGTGCTCCCAATCCCTTGACAATTCCAGCTCAAAAATCCACCCTTCCTTTGCAAGTCGCCGGGATCAATACCATTGCTAGTGTAGTACTAGGCCTAGCTTGGTTACCATCCTCATCCTGAGGCAAAGATGATTGGGGAGGGGGGGAGTGGGAGGGGGCTTTGTTCCCTTGGGATTTCTTCTTTCTTAGGCTGGCTCCAGGAATAACCCCAGTTCCTGATTTCTTAGATGTTTGAGCCTTGGAACTCTTCTTTTTGTTCTTTGATTTCTTGGCGGTTCCTGTTTTAGTGGTGGCTTTAGGAGATGCCTTGACCATTAATTTCCTGACCATTTTGCCTAATCTTTGTGCTGTTGGGATCCTTGGGGTGATGCTCGATGTTTGGGAAGGGTTCGTATCTTCAACCTGTGACGGATGCCCAAGCGCGATCTGACATTTGTTAAGTTACCATCCTTAAAACACGAGGTAATTAAAGATAGCATGGGATTACTCTAGTTAACATTACTATCCTGTAGGGCAATTGGACCGACATACTGCACCTCCACATCCAACAAGTGACCAGAATCAGAACTAGTTTATGTGACGTGTGGGAGGGGTACGAGGGTTAAGCTTGTGGAAATCCTCTCTGAGACTGATGGACGAGAGCTGGAAGCCAAGCCCTTTGGGTCTTGGAAGGAGGTCGCAACAAAAGGTGGAGGAGGAGGGGGATGAGGAGTTTGGATATTTCCTCCCTGTGATCGATGGGAGCTTCCTTTGGAGGATTGGTGACAGTGTGAAAGAGAGGCTCTACGGGGGCTTTGTTCTCTTGGGATTTCTTCTTTCTTAGGCTGGCTCCAGGAATAACCCCAGCTCCTGATTTCTTTGATGTTTGAGCCTTGGAACTCTTCTTTTTGTCCTTTGATTTCTTGGCGGTTCCTGTTTTAGTGGTGGCTTTAGGAGGTGCCTTGACCATTAATTTCCTGACCATGTTGCGTAATCTTTGTGCTGCTGGGATCCTTGGGGTGATGCTCGATGTTTGGGAAGGGTTCGTATCTTCAACCTGTGACGTGAAGCCCAAGCGCGATCTGACATTTGTTAAGTTACCATCCTCAAAACGCGAGGTAGTTAAAGGTAGCATGGGATTACTCTGGTTGACATTACTATCCTGTAGGACTGAAGAAAGCTTACCTCGTTAGCGTTCAGTATCGACCGACATGCGCGTGTAGCGACTGACGCAAATGAAAATTTTAGCCTATTCGGCCCACTTGCGTCGAACGACACCAAGTGGTGTCGCTGGAAAACGACAAGAACGATCAATCCCCAACAAGAACGATCGATCCTAAAACATATGCAAATTTCCTGAAATCGGATAGATCGATCCAAGGTTAGACCAATGGATCTGGTTAGTTTTTTTTTGTTTTGATAAAATAGAATAAAACTTAGAGAATGTACAAACTTACCGGTGAGTTGCCTCCTACCAAGCGCTTTTTTTAAAGTCATTAGCTCGACCTGGGAGCAGAGCTCAGGGATCTGGTGGATGGGAGGATGGCAATGAATGCCTCACAAAAAAATTGTCGCCTCATCTATTGTGGAGTATAAGCCGTCGGTGCATGAGAACGACCAAAGAAGTGAGGAACATCAGCTGGGCGGGACTTTTGTCTGGGTGGGACACTTCTTTTCCCTCCAGAATCATCAAAAAAAGAAACAAGCACTCTGCGATAATCTCGTGGCTTGGTTAACTGTGAAATAGTCTTTGTACCTTTAAAAGTATTATGGATGATATGAGGTGATTTGGGTCTAGAAAGTGCGTACCTTTGTTTTTCCTGGGGTGAGTGGCGTGTGGAATGTGGAGGTTTCTGTTTGACAACAGCTCTCGGACTTGCAGTATTGAAACCATCTCGAAAACTAGTTGTTTTAGAAAAATTTGGGCCAACTTGTGGAGGGTGTCGAGCGACATCAGGCTGTGTTGGTTGACACAGATCCTTCTTGTCAAGTATGGTGTCGACCGAAACTAAGCCTGTAGCTCGGATATATGCACTTTCTCTGCAATTCAACTCTGCAATCCCTGTCTCCATCACAAAAACGTCTTCTTCCAGCAAATTTTCAGTGAGTAGAACCTCGTCTTGGAGCTTAGTTCAAAAGAGATGATCACCACTCCAATCCTCAAACTTGGAAGCTCACTTACTCACTTTCTCACTAGGACTAACTCCATGACATACGCAGCAGTAATGTTTGTGGAGGTTTCTATAGAGAATGCTTAACCATCAATGGTGGGTGTCTTTCTCAGCTTGTCCATGTCTTCATGACCTGATCACTTATGCGCAGATCTATCATGCTTTCCCTTACATTATTTAGAGCACCAGCTGTGTAAGAAAGGTATTCCTAAAATAAGAGGATCCTTAAGTTTTTCCTCATATTTCAACACCACAAAGTCTGTGGAATCAAGCAATCTCCAACTATTAATAGAATATCTTCTAAGACACCTTATGGAATCCTTTTAGATTGATCAGCTAAGATAAGATAGATCTTCGTTGGCTTGAAAGCAGTCATCCCAAGACTAACAGCAATATAGTGAGGTATCATGTTGATACTTGAGCCAAGATCACAAAGAGAATTAGAAAATCCTCCTATACAGATGGAGCAATTGAGTACAAAAGTTTCTGGATCAGGTAGCTTTTCAAGAATCCTACTCTTAAACATGGCACAAACTTATTCAGAGACCACCACTTCTTTTTTCTTTTCTTTCCTCAGTCGGTGGGGTTTCGGTCAAGAAAATTACGCTAATGTCCTTGGTAAGTAAAGCTACTTTCTCAGGACTCACACCATTAGTAACCATTCTCTTAACATACCTCTTGAGTGGAGGTGAAAGTTTGAATGCATCAAATAGAGGGAGCTCACTCATCACCTTATTCATCATTGCTTTGAATATGGCTTCCTCCATCACTTGCTTAGACTTCCTACGTTTTGGAAAGAGAACCTTAGGCTTATAAACTCCCTCCACAAAAATCTGTGGCTTCTCAGAAATTGGTTTCACGATAGGGTCCTTGTGTTGACCGACGTGAGATGTGTGTTGGTCGACACGAGCACCATTATTCACATCCTCAGTCAAATTTCCAGATGCATGGGCCTTAGTTGAGAGTGGTTCATCAAAACTTGAAGAATCCTTTTGGGGGTCTTTGTGTCGACTGACACAAGATGGGTGTTGATCGACACGCGTCAATTTTTCGTCCTTGCTTTGCATTGGTGTTGATTGACACAGGAAACTCTGCAAAATCTTCTTCTAACTCCACGAGTTTATCTCCACTTTCCACTAAAATTGCATTGCAGGCATGGTTGGGGCTGTTCTCAATCCTTCCAGGAAGGAATCTCTCTAGTTTTTTTACAGACTCAACACTTTGTGCAACCTGAACATCCAGCTTCGTGACATGAATGCTCAAAGCTTTGAACTTACCACCCAAATCAGAGTACGTAGCATCTATCTTCCCATCAAACTCAACTGTGATCTTCTGCTGACCCTCTAGATTTTTTTCAAGCATAGATTTCATCTCACTTTGCTCGGTTTGTGCAGGAGGTGTCTGGTAAGATGAAGATCCATAGTTCTTAACGAAACCATTGTTAATCTGGTACGGTTTTTGATATTGAGGCTTAGCAACATACCCTGATGAGTTCTGATTACTCATAAATGTACTCTTCTATCCGTAACCGTTGTAACCATCTTAGCTTTGCTCAAATCTTGGATTCTGAAAGCTAGTCTCACCTATGTAGTTGGCGTCATCTTTGCACCCACATTCAGGTTCAAATGTCTCAACTTTTGCAACAAACTGAACTGACTTCTTGTTCACCAAGATGTTGTGAACTGAATCCAACTTATTCCTCAACTCAGCAATCTGTCGATGTTCCGACCTTGTGTTTTTCTCTCCCCAATCAATACATAAGCTTCTCCGGGGGACCTTGTTTTGAATATCCCATTTCTCGCTGAATCAAGAGCCATCTGATATCTCCAATCTATGCCTCTTAAGAAAATACACATCAACTGAACTTCACCAAATTTGTGATGCGGACAATCTCGTTGGTAAGCTCGGAAACGAACCCATGCATCCTTGAATGTTTCAGTCGGTCTCTGCCTGAACTGAGAGATGTTTTCCTTAAGTTCTCTGATCTAGCATCATCATAGAAGTTATGCAGCAACGCCTTCTTAGTATCTTCCCAATTGGTAAGAGATCCCGTTGGTAACTGCTTTAACCAATAAGCTGCATCATCACCAAGAGAGTGTGGGAAGAGCTTACTTATTCCTCTGGAAGGCAGGAAGTCTAATCGCAGACCTATTCGCATATAACTCATCAGGTCTGTTGTAAACCCCAAGCGTCCTCACTCTATTATCTTGCACCCGCGCATTTTCTTCTGCCTTTCCTGCGCCCACAATAGCAACTGGCACCATGGGGTTTCTTTCTCCATCCAATTTCTGACCTTGCGCGTTGCACACATGACCCTCTTGGTCTCATAGAATACCAACTTCGTCTTAGTGTCAAATCATAGGATTAACCATCACAGCTGGCTTCTTTGCTTTTCTGTTCGCACGTTCTAACTTTGCAAGCTCTTGATTCAGAAGAAACAAAAGCTGATTGTCCTTGTTGCTCATAGTACTACGATTAGGCATACAACTGAAACACACAAGACAAGAAGAAAGAACGATGTGAGTAAAATTGAAAAATAGAAGCATTGTCTAAATTTTACACTTAAATCTATTGGAAACTCAAAAGAGTCCCCGACAATAGCGCCAAAATTGATATGCTCAAATTATCCCTTAGAGCTACTCTCTCAAATTAAGAGATACAGGTCGAATCCACAAGAACTCTCGGCTTCACGATAGATTGTTTCGTTTTGAGTTCAGCTAAGCAAAGTGTGAAATAAAATAATTAGCAATGCAATCAATAATTAAAATCGGTTTTTAAATCAGATGAAGAAAGCGTCAAGTCCCGGGAATTTCTCAGAAAATCAAGTAATGAATATCAATTAATTGGTAGGATCGAATTACGTGTAGGTTCCAGAAGTCAAATCACCAGTACGACACTTATGGAAATGACTAGAAGCATTCTCAAGCATAGGAATGTACCAAATTAATTGTGGGGAGAAGCGGTAAGGCACGCTACCTATGTCATCAATCATGTTGCAACAAGGGTACTTGTCTCGATGACTCCCTATGAAGCTTTCAAGGGTAAAAGACCTAATATCGAACATCTACGTGTATTTGGCTGCATCGGTTATGCTAAAGCAGAGACTCGTTACCTCAAGAAGCTAGACGACAGGTCACGTACATTGGTGCATCTAGGAACTGAGCCGGGATCAAAAGCCTATAGACTACTTGATCCATCCAGTCGTAGAATTATGGTGAGTAGAGATGTCGTATTCGATGAAAACAAAAGCTGGAAGTGGGGTGATCTACTCGATGAAACTGAAGAAGAACCGGGAAAGCTCAGAATTTATTATGGAGAAACCAGAAACAATGGTCTTGGCGAAGAAGCCAATGATGGAAGCAATAATGACAACAATGACAATACCGTCACTTCCATGGGAACCAGCAGTGATAATGAGGTCACCTATGAAGAAGATAGTGAAGATGATCATAGCAACGAAAGGAGAGAGCTGATCCAACCACCGCTCCGGAGGTCGTCACGTTTAATCTCTAAACCTCCATACTTGAATGATTACGTGATGATGGCGGAAATCGAGTGTGAACGTCTCTTGATGTTGATTAATGAGCAACTTGGAACTTTGAGGAAGCAAAGTCAGAACAAGTTTGGAGAGAAGCATGTTCAGAGGAATTGTCATCAATAGTCAAGAACAAAACTTGGACTTTGGTCGATCTTCCACTTGGCGTTAAACCGATCGGCTTAAAGTGGATTTTCAAAATCAAACGCAACTCAGACGGGAGCATTAACAAATATAAGGCAAGACTTGTGGCAAAGGGGTGTATGCAGAAACATGGCATTTTGAAGAAGTGTTTGCTCCGGTGGCTCGCATTGAAACCGTTAGGTTTCTTATTGCTTTGGCAGCTTCTGTCGGATGGGAAGTACATCATTTAGATGTAAAAACTGCCTTTCTCCATGGAGACTTAAAGGAAGTGGTCTATGTTGCTCAACCAGAGGGATATGTTATTCAAGGAAGTGAGAATAAAGTTTACAAACTGACTAAAGCTCTTTACGGTTTGAGACAAGCACCAAGAGCTTGGAATGAGAAGCTAAACAAGGTACTCGGAGAGATGAAGTTTGTAAAGTGCTCAAAAGAACCTTCCTTGTATCGAAGACAAGTGGGTGAAAGTCTTCTTCTCGTGGCTGTTTATGTAGATGATCTCCTTGTGACCGGTTCGAGACTTGATGCTATAGTGAACTTCAAGAAAGATATGTCATCAAAATTTGAAATGAGTGATCTTGGACTGTTAACCTACTATCTTGGCATCGAAGTATATCAATACGAAGGTGGGATTACTCTCAAACAGGAAAGATATGCAAGAAAAATCTTAGAAGAAGCCGGGATGAAAGAGTGTAATTCAAGTCATATTCCCATGGACTCGGGTTTGAAGCTGTCAAAAGGAAAAAATGAACGGAGCATCAATGAGAAAGACTATAGGAGGAATAATGGGTGTCTTAGGTACTTGCTTCACACTCGATCAGACCTTTCATATTGTGTTGGAGTGCTTAGTAGATACATGCAGGAGCCCACGGAGTCTCACGGAGCAGCCTTGAAGCAAATATTGAGGTATTTACAAGGAACCCTTTGTTATGGTGTTGCGTTTAAACGAACCAAGAAGAATGAATTGGTAGGGTTCAGCGATAGCAGTCATAACATGGATGTGGATGATGGAAGAAGCACTACGGGACACATATTCTATCTCAATGATTGTCCGATTACATGGTGCTCTCAAAAAAAAGAAACTGTTGTGTTATCCTCTTGTGAAGCTGAATTTATGGCCGCCACTGAAGCTGCTAAACAAGCAATCTGGCTTCAAGAACTCCTTAAGAGTTGTTGGTAGACCATGTGACCGGATAACCATTCGGGTTGATAACAAGTCCGCAATTGCTCTCACAAAGAATCCAGTCTTTCATGGGTGTAGCAAGCATATTCATAGAAGGTACCGTTTCATTCGAGAATATGTCGAGAATGAACAAGTGGAATTTTAGCATGTTCCAGGTAGTGAGCAAAGAGCAGACATATTAACAAAAGCACTTGGAAGGATCAAGTTCAAAGAGATGAGAGAACTCGTTGGAGTTAGAGATGTATCGGAGGTCGACTTCAAGCTTAAGGGGGAGAATGTTGGCGTAAGCTCGAAGTCAACATAAGTCGATAAGGATTAAGAGTATATTTAGGAGATATCTAGATATACTTATATATGTTAGGAGTTATCTAAATCTAATTGTTTTAGGAAAAGGAAGTTCTAAACATATATATATGATTGCCGAGTTGTGGTTAATCATAAGAGAGATTGAGAGATTAAGAACTTAACGTTTTGAGTGATTTTCCTTAAGCTAATAAGAGAGTTATTCTTATTGATCTTCGTGTTCTCTATATTGATATTCTACAATACCATGTAATCGAACAGCTCTAAAGCCTCTTGAGCACGTCCATGCATAGCGAGACCAAGGATCATCGAACTGTAAGAGAAAACATTCTTATAGTTCATCAACTCAAACACATTTACCGCCTCTTCTACATTCCCGCATTTTGAATACATATCTATCAACGCAGACCCGATAAAAACGTTATCTCTAGCAGAACACCCAGAATTCTTAGCAATTTCGACAGCCTTGAAAAGAAAAAGATTTCCTTGATATTCATCCCCTACTCCATACTTCTCTTGAATAGAAGACCAACTAACTTGAACTCTTGATGGTGAGCAAGACAATTGTTGAAGTCGCAGCCCCATGGATTTAAGAATGGGCCAGTGTTTCTTACCTGCGATTGCCTCTACCAATTAATCAGAATCAATCTCATATACATAACCTTTTTATATCCGAAATCATAAATACTAAGGACAGAGCAGGATTTGAGCATTGCAAAGTGAAACATTGGCCTATGACCTCTATTTTTTAGGCCATCATAGCCCTGGGATTAAATATCTGTATCCGGATCCAGATTCGGAATTTTATCTGAAAATCGAATATCTGGCCAAAACAGATATGGATACGGATAGTAAATTTTTAGATTCTGCGGATACGGATAATACAAAATTTTGGGCCGGATAAACGGATATCCGGGTATTTACTAAACCCATTAATATTTTTGTAACTTAAGCTAATCTCATTAAATTAACTAAGCCCATTAATATATTTCGTAACATATTTGTTCGCTTGAATGAATTATGTTTTTAATACCAGTTACAACATTAAAGCCCAATAACTTTTCTTCAAAACACTTACGCCATCAGACGTTTTTTAAAAAAACACTTACGCCAAATTTTTTATTTATTTCTAAACTATGCTTGTTTGATAAACTTATTGCTATTTATTTGTTGTTCTATTATTACTTGACTACTTATGATGCTTGATCAACTTTTACTACTTTTATCATCTTTCTAAGATAATAAATGAATTTAGGACTAACAACAAGTTGTAATACGAATCAGGATTCGAATATCTGTGGATATCCAGTTTTTTCACAGATATCCTAAATCTGGATATCCGTAATTTTTGGATACGGATACGGATAGTAATTTGACGGATATTGCGGATATGGATAAGGATACATATATGCAAAAAAGTAGGATATCCGTATCCGTTACAGGGCTAATTGTATCTATACACTCTTTATATAAAAAATTGTATATTGTTAAGATAAAAAAAAAAAGAAAGAAAAAATCGAATGCTTTTGATAGCCTCCATTTTTTGTTTTGTTTAGAGCCTTCGAATTCTGAGAACCGACCACGAGTAAGGATCGCCCATCTTAAAGCCTCAACTTCTATTCTAACACCGTTCTTAACCTTGGGTCAACTTAAGCTCATAACCAAAATTTCAAAATTTTTTTTGGTTGATGATGTAGGAGTATGGAAGCAGAAAAAGACTCAAGTGTAACAAAAAAAAATTTTGACTGAGTTGAGTAAAGAATCCAAGTGTAGAAAGGAAGACACGTGGACGAGCAAGATGAAGAACACGTTGTGAAGTTTGTTACGAGAATAAAATTAAGCTGTTGCGAGTTGTTTTTCATTCATCGATTGATTTGATTTTCTTGTTCATTTCTCCATCTTCTTCTTAGTTCTCTATATTTGGGATTTTTCTATCTTCTTCTCAAATTTTCTTGTAGAACTCGAGAGTAATTGAACATTGATTCAATTTACTATTAGTTAAATATTATACTTAAAAAAAACCTTAACTTAGCCATCATGTTTCTGGTCTGCCAGCCTCTATCACTCGTTTACCAATAGCCCTAGCGGCCTTTCTCTGCCGGCCCTTGTGACTCTGACAAGATCTCTTGAAATTTATCACTTAGGGTTTGATAGGTTTAAACACAGCAGTTGCGGTTATGGTTGCAGGTGCGACAGTTTGTAGAAACAGATGGTTGCGGTTATAAACGTTATTAAGCGATGTGTACGACTGGTTTAACCATTAGAAACATGTGCGTTTGCGGAAAATTACTGACTGGTTGATAGTGGTTGTTGTTTATAGGCATGACCAAAATCTAACCGTAACCGTATCGTTTTTAAGCATAACGGTACACCGTAAAAATATATTAGTTATGGTTAACCATAAATTAAATTATAACTGTAACTGTATAAAAACTGTTAATTAACCGCATGATATAATCTTAAATTTTTAACCGTAACCGTTTTAAAAATGAAAGAAAATATACATATAATTAACCAGAACCATAATCAAGCTCTTAGTCTTACCTCCTTAGTTATGGGAAGTCGGATTTTACATACCTACAAAACATAACTATGTTCAATTCATACCCTCATTTAAAAGTAGGCTAAAACATACCCTCATTAATTAATAATTTGAATATCGACCCTTCAATTATAGTTTTATGCAAAATCATGCATACCGTTACTGTGCCGTTAAATACTGCTGATGTGTATGCCACGTGTGAAACAACGTGGATGACATGTCAAATTTCTGCTCATTTGGATGCTACATGTACAATTATTTTTTTAATTATGGATCTTCTATATTTTTCTTAGTTTCAAAATTTTATCAAGTTTTGTAGATTTATATATATATATACAAATAATATAAATCTTTAATAAATTATCTAAAACTCTCATACTCTCTCTATCAAATTTTATCTGAAAAAAAATTCTCGTAATTGTATCCTCATAAAAATCACTATTTTCTTTTATTTTGTACTCTTTCAATTTTACTCGTTCTGAATTTCATTCGCTTCAATTCTACTCGATTCAATTTTGTTTTTGTTAAAATACAATTAAATACAAGTAGACTAAAGCCGCAAAATCCATAACGTGTCAAATTGAAAAAACCACAATTTTATTTTTTTAACAAAACCACCATTTTATTTTATTTTTACTCATTCAATTTTACTCTCTTCAATTTTACTCGTTCTGGATTCGGTGGTGTTAGTCTAATTGAATTTAATTTTATTTTGTGTGTGCACACGTCGAGAGGCTATAGAAATGTATATATCTTGATAGCTATTAAAATAAAATATATATCATACATTTGTAGATAAGAAGATCATATATCATATTAAAAAAAATAGGATCATACATGACGAATATTTTATACGTTGTATCCATATCATCCAGTTACGAATTTTAAAATTATGATGATAAATGTATGATTTAGCAGATGTTTTGGAGATGGTGAAATTTTTTATGAGGATGAAGAACTTTTTTCCGATGAAATTTGACAGATAGAGTGAGAGTTTCTAAGAATTTATTGAAGATTTACATATATATATATATATATATATATAGGTAAATCTATAGAACTTGATAAATTTTTGAAACTAAGAAAAATATAGAAGATTCATTACACATGGTATATATGTCAGTAGAAATCTGATATGTCATCCATGTTGTGTCACGGTGTCACATGTGGCATCCACGTCAGCAACATTAACGACACGGTAATGATGGGACATAATTTTGCGCAAAGTTATAATTGAATGGTCGATGTTCAAATTATTAATTAATAAAGATATGTTTTAGCCTACTTTTTAATGAGAGTATGAATTGAACATAATTATGTTTTATGAGTATGTAAAAGCCGACTTTTCCCTTGGTTACCCTCTATTTATAGAGCTAGCTAGTCTTAAATCCTTGTTGTAGTAGCAATGCAAGTAATTTATTTAAACCAAAGCTCAATGTATTCATTATTGTGTTCTGTTGAGCTCATCTCAAGAGACAACCCAACAATATCCACATTACCTTGAGATCCCTTCCAATCTCTCACACCAACAACAATCTCTATGTGTCTTAACATATTCTTTTTTGAATCCTGAGACTCAAGTTCCAAAGTCTGAAATATGTAGTCAATAAAAACTCTTGATCCACCTGCTTTTTAAAAAACCTTCACAAATATTGATTTCGTTAGTGCAATAAGCAGCAACAAAATTTCCAGCTAGAGAGGTCTCACTCTAAACTGAACAGTTTGTGCATAGATTCTGGTTCGGTTTAGTAATTGGTTCGACTGAATTTAAATCCCCGACCCTAATTTTGGTTAAAGTGAACAATCAGAAACCGGAAATTTATTATTTAAATGCCAGACACGGCGCAAGCTCCGGGACCTCGCCGGCGATGATGATAGCTCATTCTCACCGATTCTCAACGGCGATTAATCCGATTAACATAAGTTTTCTTTCAAAACAAATACTTCAGCTAGGAAGAACCAACAATAACAACAATTCCGATTCCCTTACAGAGATCAGTCATCAAAGTAAACTTCTATACCAATCGCTCGATGACTGCATCAATCTCAACCAAATCAAGCAAGTTCATGGTCATGTGATCCGTAAAGGTCTCGATCAAAGTTCTTACACTCTCACAAAGCTAATTCGTACCTTACCAAGCTCGGTGTTCCCATGGATCCATATCCTCGCCGTGTAATTGAACCTGTTCAGTTCCGGAATCCATTTCTATGGACGGCTGTGATTCGTGAATATACGATTCAAGGTAAGTTTGATGAAGCTATTTCTATGTATGGATGTATGAGAAAAGAAGGTATTACGCCACTTTCTTTCACTTTCTCTGCTCTTTTGAAAGCTTGTGGATCGTTAAGAGATTTGAAATTAGGTCAACAGTTTCGCGCACAGACGTTTCAACTTAGGGGATTTTGTATTGTTTACGTTGGGAATACAATGATTGATATGTATTTGAAGTGTGGATCTATTGATTGTGCAGGTAAAGTGTATTAGAGGAAACACTCTGCATCAGACAGAGGATCTGCAAAGTGATGTCGTTTCATCAAGACAACCGCACCAGGCTTCTCTTGTGATCAAGCAAATGGGCCAAACCTCACTAAAGCCCATTCAACAAAGCAATGAAGTGAAGCCCTGCAACAAAGAAGCTCTGCAACGGTCTGATTCACCTGAAGACAACCAAAGGAACATTGCAGTACGGATTCAGCGATGGTGACTCATAACAGGTTCAATGTTTTGACAGCTATAGCCGCGTGAAAAAGCAAACGTAATAGCTGTAGGTCTTATCCTCAAAAGATGCTTTAGGGTTTTCAAAATGTAGCTTATATAAGGCACAAACAATGTAACCGAGCAAGCAAGCTGAAATGAATAAATAAAAGTACTATTCATCATCTTCTTCATTAGTTCAAAAAATCTTCAAAGTGTTTGATGAAATGCCTAAAAGAGATGTGAAATCGTGAACAGATCTTATTTCTGCGTATGGTAGAGTTGGGAATATGGAATCTGCTGTGGAACTTTTTGAGAGATTGCCTATGAAAGATGTGGTGGCTTGGACTGCTATGGTTACAGGGTTTATGCAGAATGCTAAACCTCAGGAAGCTAAAGAATATTTTGATAGAATGGAGAAATCGGGAATTCAAGCTGATGAATTCACTGTAGCTAGATTCATATCGGCTTGTGCGCAGCTGGGAGTAAGCACATATGCTGATATTAGTGCCAATATGGTTAACTCCTTTGTAAAGGCTGATAAACCTAATGTGCAATCAGCTTTGGGTTGATGAATGAAAAGTAGATGTCGAACCAGAAAAAGAAAAAAAAAGTTGAAATCATGTTTTCACAATGTAGTAACTAAAGTGTTTTCAAAATTCTCAAAGTTATAAATCTCCAAAACCAAAATCGATTAAAGACAAATCAAAAGCTAATTTCTAGTTCCAAGAATAAAAAAATCATTGAACTGCCTAATGCACATGAACAATTGAATTTCAATTTTAAAATCCAAAGTAGAAAATATCAAAACTAAACAATAATAAGAGTTCTTAGACTATAATGGCAAAAAGCTTCTAACACAAAAAAGATTAACCAAAGTATTTGTCACAAAAGCTATCTCACAGAATTTAAAATCTATCAAATTTCATACACATTGTATTAACGAATTAATAACGATTAAACAAGCAAAAACATCCAATTAATAATTATTCAACAATCACTTAGATAAAGTTTTCAAAAGATGATTAATAGTTAATACCAAATTCAAGCCTCAAGCTTCACCGAATCTGCAAAAGCTTCTTCGTCTTTAACAGCTTCAATTGAATCAGAATCAGTCTTCGCATCGTCGGCGATTGGAGTCCTAGCTTTCACCGATTCAAGCATACGTTTACTAATCTCTTTGGAATAAGCCTTGAGAATCTCGATCCCATCATCATCACCTAACACAGCGGAAGAAGCAACGCCGTAAGCTTCGTCTTCGATTGATTTCGCGATGGATGAAGCTTCTTCGGATTGAATAATTCCGTATCTCTTAGAGAGGATTGATTCGGTGGATAGTGTTTCGATTAAGCGGTTTACAACGGCGTCGCGAGTTTTCTGAGTCGGTGGCCAGATTCGGAGTGAAATGCCTCCTGGCTTATTCATTGTATCGTCCTCCGATTCGTTCTTTGTTGTTGGCAATATGGTGGTGGTGGATTCGGATTCTGAGAGTGGCGGTGTAGAAGGGGTGGTGGTGATTGTTTCGGTTTCGGCCATTTTCTGAGTTAATTTGTTGGAAAGATTTTTAGGGATTTTGAATTTATTTGGTAAGAGATTTGTGGGTCATAGAAGTGGTTTGGTACGGTGTCGTTAGAGTAAGGGTACTGTGTTACATTCACAAGGCCGTAAAACCCACTAAACCTAAGCTTTTTAAAATATAAAACCTTTTCTTTTTGTGGTCAATATGAAATAGAAAACTTTTTTAAAAATTTAGTTTATATATAAATATGATCGATTATAGCTGATTTTCAAAGAAAATTCAACATAAATTTTTTTTCTCAAAAACTATATAAAAATTAGAATTGTTCTTTAAATATCTGGATAATTGGTTAGAAGCTATGTAGCATGAAAAAAATTTTCGAGATTCGTTTTCCGTTTCAGAAACGCTATAAAAATACGTTTCCTGAAAATTGTTATTTGGAAACATGATGAAAATTTGTTTTTTTATTTTATTTGAAAACTTATTAAGTAAATAATTTGAAAACATGAGATATGCATGATATATGTTTTTTTTTTACTTTTAAAAAATCCTTACTAATTTATAAAATATAAATATCTCATAACCTAAAACAGTTAGAAGTAAATTTTCAAAAATTAAAACTCTGAAGAAACTAGATAAAGAGACGAGAGAGAGTAGAGATGACCAAGCTACATTTTTCATTAAAATTGATTAGTATATTGGAATCTCAAGTATAAGTTGATGAATTTCTTACAGCTTGACGAACTAGAGTTGGAGGGAGGCAGTTTTGTTTGATGAACATAACTAGGATGCGAATGAAGATGTTTGACTTCAATAATTATGATTATTTATTTTTATTTAAACAACTTAATACTTATTTATTGCTTTTTTGTTGTTTCAAATATTTTTTAATATATTTTTATGTTTCACTACATTTTTAAAATTATATATACAATATATTTTTAAATTTATATACACTATATTTTTAATATATATATATTATATATATTCACGTTTCTAACACGTATCCGTTTCTTAATTTTCTAAAAAAATTATTTTCGTGTTTTCACACATTTCGCGTCCGCATACCCGTTTCTGTTTTATGCTACTTAGGTTAGAAGTACATCCAATACCTTAAAATTTCAGAATATGTTGATCCAGATATGAGAATATCTGTGGATATCCATCCAAAATAATTAAAGTTTTAAAAGTTAAATTTAATAGTAATTACATATAAAATATTTTAAATTAATTTTTCTAAATATATTAAAATATATATTATGTGATTTCTAAAATAAACATAAAAATGGATTGCGATCCGATGCAGATAGTCTAATTTTATAATTTTTAGTTAAAATATCTTTATCCGGTTTTTAGGAAGTTTGAATATTTTTATTTTCAGATCCGACCGGATCAGATCCCATATCTCAAATATTTACCCATCATACCGGTGGTATATAATTTACAAAAAACAATGTTATATCTGGCCCTGGGATTAAAACCGAACCGATTTGTCCAAATCGAACCGAACCGGTTTGGAGGGAAATCGGTTATTGATCGGTTATTGTCAAGAATCGATCGGAAGATATTTAAATTAAAATCGGTTATTAACTCGGTTCGGTTCGGTTTAGAAGTAACCGATCAGTAAACCGAACCGTAATTAAACCTAAGTATATAACGATAAGTGGATTAGGTTAACCCTAACCTTTCATTTTTCTTCTCCCTCTCTCACCCGCATCTCATTTCTCACCATTGCTCTCTCCCATACATCTCTCCGTCTTCTCTCTGGCTCATCTTTGTTTTGTTTCTCCAGTTTATATAACATAAGGTAGTTATTCACTTATTCTCCATCATATTTCTTAAAATTTTCAATGTGGGGTTAGGGTTTTGGTATAGATTTTGTTTATCCATGTCTATCCAACCTTTAATTGTTGATTTGTTACGATTATTTCTTCAATTTTTAGTTTGTGAAAGAGCTTTGAGTCTTAAGGTTGAGTTTAATTTTCAATTTCATATTTAGAGTTTGCACTATGTGTTTTTGTTTCTCCTAAATTTGGTCATCTATATACTTTGATAATCAGACTTTGGATGTAATTCATCTTCGTCAAATTTCTATTAGGCCTCGTTGTTAGCCTTTTGCCTGGATTTTTATAGTTTGATGTAGCATTACTTTAAACGAAGTTTCTTGCGGAAAAAAAAAATTCAGACTTTGGATTGCTATGTATTAGACATTTGGTGTCTAAACTTAAGTACTCTCTACCAGTACCAACTAAGGAAGAGACTACTTCATCTCTTTATCTCTTTTGTTTGATATTCAGAATCATAGTTTTTGATAAATTGATGATGTTTAAGATTTATTTTAAATGTATGTTGTTAGTCTTAATTTGAACTGGATATATGATTATTTTTGTGTAATTTGAATGTTTGATGATGTGATTTCAGTAATTGCAAGTAAAAACCAAAAATAACCGGAATTAACCATAATTTTTTAAAAATCGGTTTAATTCGGCAAGATTTCTAAAACCAAAAATAACCGGATTCTGAACCGAATCAAACCGTAATTAATTTGGATTTGTTTTGGCAAGATTTTTAAATTCCGAATTAACCGAAAATCCGAATTAACCAATCCGAACTGAACCGAAAAACTGAATAGTTATACCAATAGAGTTTAGTAATATGTACTAAAATAAACGTCTTAAATATTTTTTAAATAGAATGTAAGATAAAAGAAAAAAATAAATTTGATATTGACAAACTCATCTAAATGCGGTCATTTGTAAAAATATGTTCGAATCAATGTAATTTTTCTTATTCAAGTTATTATATATATATAATAACACCGAAATCAATATACCAGAAGTTCATACAGTGATTCGAACATATTTTTCAAGATGTTGATTACAATAACATTCATTTTTTTCCTACTCAAGTTATTATATATATATATATATATATATTGATTTCGGTGTTTATCATTTGTAAAATGCATTATATACCATGTTCATGCATGCACCATTCATAGCCTTAATTCGAATATTTAAGAATAGTGTTAGTAAACTTCGTACTTTTAAAGGAATAAAAAACATGGACTTAAGCCGCCCCGCCCAAATATTGATCTATTGCCACCAAAAATTGAAAAGAGCTTAAGCCCGGCCCAGACCAAAAGAATTAAAAAGGAAATTTTCTTTTGTATTTTTAAGTTTTAACAAAAAGCAATTACCGGTGAACTATGAAAAAAAGAGCCCGCCAAAATAATTCGACTAATTTGATTTTAGTAAACCCCCAAAATTTAAAACTTGAAATTTTCAAAACAAAAAAAAATTCATAGAGCGCGCCAAATCAAATGTTTATTTCAACCAAATCCCAATCCCTTCATCAATCTCTTCCAGCAAAATCTCAATCTCAATCTCAATCTCAAATCTCTTTCATCTATCAATCATGGCCAATGAAAAAGAGAACTTAGTAAGAATGACAAGAGCAATGACAAAACGAAAAGCTTCCATGGTTTCAACCATAGACGAAAATCGAATCAACAAGAAGAAAAGAGTCATCCTCGGTGAGCTTCCAAACATCTCTGTTCCCACCACTAAGGCTCAAACCAAGAAGAAGAATAAGAAGAAAACAGTTTCAATTCCATCTCTTGAAACACCAAAATCAGACATTGACACAAGATCTGATGATCCTCAGATGTGTGCTCCTTATGTCAAATCAATCTTCGAGTATCTTCGTCAATCAGAGGTATATAAATAAATAAAAAACCAATCTTTAGTATTCTAAATTCATTAGATTCGTAAAAGATTGTAACTTTTTTGTTTGTTTTGTGAAATTTCAGGGGAAGGTTAAGTCAAGACCTTTGATTGATTATATAGAGAAGATTCAAAAAGATGTAACATCGAACATGAGAGGAGTTTTGATTGATTGGTTAGTTGAAGTTGCTGAAGAATACAAACTTCTTTCAGACACTCTTTATATCGCTGTCTCTTACATCGATAGATTCTTGTCTCTAAAGACTGTTAATAGACAAAGACTTCAGCTTTTGGGAGTTTCTTCATTGCTTATTGCTTCGTAAGCTTTCATCTTTTTTGTTTGGTTACTTCTCTTTTTATGTGTTCTTTTGTTTATTTGTGTTTTGGGTTTTGAAATTGTAGAAAGTATGAAGAGATTACTCCTCCAAATGTGGAAGACTTTTGTTATATTACAGACAATACTTATACAAAACAAGAGATTGTGAAGATGGAATCTGATATACTTCTTGCGTTGGAGTTTGAATTAGGAAACCCAACAAGCAATACATTTCTAAGGTTTATACAAATCTGATTCTTTTAGTGGGTTATGAGTTATGGTTTTTGTATTAGTTGATTGTCTTATTGAGTTTATGTTTGTTTTGTGTAGACGGTTTACAAGAGTTGCACAAGAAGATTTTAAAGTAAGTTCTTGAATTTTATGGAATTTGTAATGTGTAGACTATAGACTATAGAGAATAGAGTATTAATTTGCCAAGTTTTTTTAATTTTATGGTTTTGTTTTCAGATGTCACATTTGCAACTGGAGTTTCTATGTAGCTATCTTTCAGAGTTAAGTCTATTAGACTATAACTGTGTGAAGTTTCTGCCTTCAGTTGTGGCTGCTTCATCGGTATTTCTCGCTAGGTTCATCATCTGTCCTAAACAACATCCATGGGTAAAAGCAGTTCTTATTTTAATTCTATACACACCACTTTGTGTAAGATACTAAATCTTCTTGTTTTGGATGTTAAAGAATGTTATGTTGGAAGAATACACAAAATATAAAGCTGGTGATTTGAAAGAATGTGTGAGTATGATACATGATTTGTATCTAAGTAGAAATGGAGCTTTACAAGCTATAAGAGAGAAATATAAGCAGCATAAGGTAAAAACACTAATTACTATGAAATGATGATTTTTTGAGTTGAATGTGAAGAAGAACCAATGTTGTTGAGATTTACATTTTTTTTTTCTTCTTTTGGATTCGGTTTCATTACAGTTCAAGTGTGTGGCGACTATGCCTGTATCTCCAGAGCTGCCTCTTACCTTTTTTGAAGATGTCAACATTTAGACAACTTGGAAGCAGTTTCAATGGTCTCTATTTCTTTGGTGTTTGGGTTGTAAATGTTGTGATTAAGGACTTTAAACTCATGTTTAAAGAGTTTTGTTAAGTTAATTATGAAATTTTTTGTTATTTTATTCTAATTAACCTAAAGCGTATACTCTTTGTTGGGATTTTCCCCCATATTTCGGAATTATTGTTGCAAAATTATATCAGTAATATAATTATTTGCTATTATTTTTGAGCAAAAAATATGTAATATGTAGAATATGCTCTCTTCTCATAAAGCCAAATCATGTTTCTCATACTCAAATGTTGTGATGGGAAGTTTGAAAACTTACATTTCATGTCAAGAAGTTTTACATGCAAGAAGCTCAAACCGGATACGCTGTTAAGAAACAAGTCGCTATTCTTCCCAGAAAATTTTAAGAAAATTCCAAAAAATACTACAATACCATCTACACAACGTCCAACAACAAGATATTGCCAAGACGTGACTTTCCATTGATCAAGAGACCAAAAAATCACATCTTGGAGGCTACGACTTCTCTCTCATTCTTTATCAAAATTAGCCGACGTGTTGATAGGTAAGTGAGTTTCTGGAATGCACTTTCGCATTGTTCGTTTCATTCGAAATCCTCCTTCTTCAGGGTTCGTATTAGTTCGTAGAAAGGTAGGCATTTATCGGTCAATCTCGCAATGAACCGGTTGAGTGCTGTGATTCTTCTTGACAATCGCTGGATTTCTCTCTTGTTCTGAGGAGATGGCAGTTCTAATATCGCGACAATTTGTTTAGGATTAGCTTATATTCCTTGTTTTGTGACAATGTATCCAAGGAACATTCCTGACGTTACTCCAAAAGTGCAGTTAACCGGATTAAGCTTCATGCCATTCTTGTTTAAGATTTCGAAACATGTCTTCAGATGCTTGATGTGATCTTCGGCTCGAGCCGACTTGACGAGAATGTTATCGATGTACACCTCCATGGATTTTCCGAGCTCATCTGCAAACATTTTATCGACCAACCTCTGGTAGGTGGCTCATGCGTTCTTGAGTCTAAAGGGCATCACCTTGCAGCAGCAAGTTCTGCGATCCGTTATAAAAGCGGTTTTCGCCCGATCATCTGGATGCATCCTGATCTGGTTGTATCCAGAAAAAACATCCATGAAAGATAGCAGGTCAATATGTGGCAGAGGGAAGCAGTCTTTTGGGCATGCCTTATTAATGTCTGTGAAGTCGACACAGACTCGCCAATTTTCGTTCTTCTTTTTTCACCACAACGGAGTTTGCTAACCACTCGGGATATTTTATGTCTTGCATGTATCCGACTTTAAGTGGTTTCTCGACTTCTTCGTTGACCGCTTTAGCTCGTTCAACCTCGAGTTTCCTGTGCTTTTGCCGTACTGGCTTGTAGGTCGGGTCTACATTGAGCTCGTGTGATGTGATAGTCATGTCTACATTCTGCTCATTATGCTGCGGATTTGGCTTTGCGCTGGTGTTCTTTGATTGACCTGACTAAGTCGTTACAAGAGCTTAAGCCACCCATGATAATGCAGACGGTCTGTTTCTCCATTTGACCATCTTGGTCTTCTTAATGATCTTTGTTTGGTTTATTTTTGTCTTCCTGGGGCTCTTCCTGATTGTACTACAGAGCCGCTGGTTTTTCTTCGCGGCGTTGCTTCTGTCGAAGTCGTTCTTCCGAGTCGGTTTAATTAGATCGGTTTGGTCGGTGATCTTTCCTTCTGCTTTCGTAAGAGGTATAACGTCTGGTAGGTCGCCCCTGTTATACTTTCTGTGGAGTTCATCTTGGAGATAGCAACATCTGGCGGTCGAGTGTCCTGATATTCTGTGGAAATCGCTGTATGAACTAAACGATCCACTGCGTCGATCGGAGTCTTCGTGATTGGATCAACTGTAGTCGTTTGACCTTGGTCGGCGGCTTCCTGAACTATCATTCAGGTCGGACGTATTTGTTCTTTGGCAAAGAACGTTCTTCGCTGCTAACGTGGTATGTCGCATTGCTTCGTTTCCCTCTGTCGTAGCTGTCCAGATGAAGGAAATGTTCTCGAAAATTTTCTTTAGTTTTTTCTTTGTTGGGGTAGGCGTGGTGCGTGGGGCATGTTGCTTCTTCAGTGAGTTATGTCTTCGAGAAAGAATGGTTTATTATAGCTGAGGGTTTTGCGAAAACGGCCTTCTAACCACAGTCCTTTGTAAAGGGCTTCGATTGAGATAGTATCGTCCATTGTTACGCGAGAAACGACTTTCTTAAATCGGGCAATAAAGGAACAAAGGCTTTCGGTAGGTCTTTGCTTAACGTTCCACAGGTCGGCTGGTGATTCTCCATGTGGTATTAGTATGGAATACTGTTTCATGAAAGCCTGGGTGAGATCGGTGAATAATTCGATCGTACGAGGATTTAGTTTTGCAAACCATTGGAGGGCATTGCCATTTAACTTCTTGATAAACAATTGACAGAGGACTGCATCCCTGTCTGCTGCAGGAATCCGAGCTCGACTTGTGGCGATGGTAAAAGTGGTGATGTGAGCGACGGGGTTTGTTGTTCCAGGAATTTCACCATCGTAGTTTGGTATTTTCAGTTTGATAGCCCCGCTCATGTCTGCTCTCGATATGTGTTTTGTGAACAAGGTTTTTTTGAGCTTCTTCGAGTACTTGATCAATATCTGGAGCCGAGATTGTGGCCTTGTGCATCTGTGAGTTGAGAGTTTTGATTGTTTATTGTAAGTTGGCTTCTCATTCCCTTGTGCTAGTGAGTTTGTTCAGTAGCAGTTAAGGGATGAGAGCCAGAGGTGTAGCGACTTAGTTTAGAGCTAGATAGATATTCTGAGCAAGGAGGTTAGATGTCGGTGTGTGAGGGATGTTGTTAGCTTCTAGATTCGGGGGGTTGTATGCTGCTCGTGCGGCATTATCTCTCACGGCTCTGTCTAGGAGTAGCTGAATTATAAGCGACAGGTCGGCCTATTGTACAAGTTAAGACTGAACGATCCTATCGTCATTGGTCGGTGCGATTTTGCTGTTTGGTGGAACGATTCCATCGATTCATGCAAGGATAACCCTATTGTTACCTGGAGGAGGGACTACATTTTTTCCTGGGAGGGTCGCTCCTCCGCCAAGAGCAGGCAAATCTACAGCGGTTTGATCATCGCCTTGCTGATCTTGAATATTTTGCGGTAGAATTTGTTATTCAGGACGAATAGTACCATCTACTCCAACCATCTTTGAATGAAGATTTTTAGAATGAATTCCCACAGACGGCGCCAATTGTTGAATCTATGATCGAAACAATAAGATTTAGGGTTTCAAAGATAAGATCGGAGTAAATAGACCTTTTATTGATGTCTTGAATAACAAGTTACAAGAGAGTTTTTAGGGTTTAAAAGCAAATGAGAGTTAAAAGCTATTCAATCTAGAACTTAGGTTTTTTTTTACGATGGTGGATGGATCTCAATGCCTTCGAGAGTCATTTATTTATAGTGAATCCTCGACGGTTTGAGTCAGTTTTGGATCTTGATCAGGCTTTTTCCTTATTTTGTTGCTCTTTTTTTCTGGCAAGGATTTGCTCTTTTTCCTTAAGTTGGCAAATCGATCTTGATGGGCCAAAGTCGATTTGGGTTTTAAATGAATAGATCTTGATTTGGGTAGGGTTTATGGTAGGATGCTAAATCCGGTACCAACACTCTCTTTACTTTTTAGGAAAAGATGACTAATGATGTATCTATAAACTCTAAATCCTTTTTTTGTTGGTAAAGAGTTTTTATATTAATGTTTTTTTTTCAAATTACAAGACAAACACATGAAACCGAAACTAAATGACACAAACCAAACCTAATATGGAAGGACCCGGGTTTGTACTAAACCGCATAATAATAGGCACAAAAAGATAAACCGGACAGAAAAACCCTAAGAAGCTGCCAAAGAAGACTTCGCTGCCGCCACTGAATGATCCACTCCGAGCCATCTAGAACCTAGAACAACGACTAAACTGTAAACATGACTCCCAAGAATAATATCAAGAGTGGGAGGAAAGATCAAGAACGACTCTTGATACCACCAGAGCACCATAGAGTAGCTAAACGCCAAGGGATATATAGCACAAGGACCCAAATATGAGAAAAAAATACTCGCACCTACCGCCGAACAACCAGCCAGACCAGCCACTGTCCTCGAGCAGCCACAAATCTCAAAGAAACTTCTGGTGGTTTACAGTCTCCTCCTCGAAGCCTCACAACTCAATCATGGTCATTGACATCCCCACAACACCGGCTGCGCAAAATACAATCACCCGGAGAGAAAACCGAGCAACCTTCGCCCACACCGTGTGGAAGACACCTTGCCAGACCATGTCCTCACCAAATTCAGAGAGGCAGTGCACCACTGCCTCAGATTCACCGCCTTGCCGCTGTGATGTCATCAGAACCCGTGCCCAACCCCTAACTTGAAAGAAACAACAAACTAAACATAAAAGGAAGCTATCTCGCAGCGCCAACCAAAGATGTCGGACACCAGAGTGATGACGCGGCAGAGCTAGGTGCGGATTTTTAGCGAGTCGGGTAGAGAAAATGGAAAGAACGATTATCTCTTTATACCTCTTCAACTTATACTAGGTTTAATTAAGTTTAATAGTTTGATCCAAAAAAAATTTTAATTGGCCTAGCTGAGGGATATATTTTTTTCATCATATAAAACATATGCAATCACACTTAAAGCTTTGGGTTAGTGGTTAACTGCAGGGGTTGTTCCTATGTGCTCCTAGTTCGAGTTCCTGTGGGAGGGATGCTTTACGACATGTTATCAGGTATTAGCAAAGGCTGGTCACGAGCCATTGGAGAGATTAAGTCACAAGACCCGAACTCCTCCTAGTTAACAAAAAAAAAAAAAAATTCTCAATTTGAATCAGTTTTCTTGATTCAATAAAACATTATATTTTTTTATTTATCATTTCATGTTTTTAAAATCAAATTTGATCGGTAAGTTGAATCACTTCAAACCGGTTTATCGTTTCAAGCCGGTTCATCGGGTTTAATTATAGACATTTCATCAATAAACCAAACAAAACTATTGTCATACTCACGATTGATAATCAAAAATATTGAACCGGTTCAAACTATTAAAAAGCTTTGGTTTTAAAATCATGATTATTTTTTGCACAAAAAAGTTAATTATACATTTTTATATAAAAATAATTTTGTATATTATATTATAATAATTTTTTATATTGTTGATAAAGTTTACTATTTTCTCACGGGGAATTATAATTTTTTATTCATTTTATATTGTTGATAAAGTTTATAATCAAGTAGTATTTATCTAAATCAAATTTGTTTTGATTATATACTATTTGGTTTGATTTGTAATTATCAAAAAGATAAAATAATAACTTTTAAATTGTATATATAAAGATTCACCGCAAGTCAAGTACATCGTGACTCTCTCTGACTTTGACTGTACGAGTCATATAAGAATATCTTCCGAGTATTTATTTTGCATGGGAGAGAAAAAACCAAGAAGAAGAAGAAGCACTTGAGAAAGAGAGAGAGAAAAAGATATTTCAAACGTATTCAATCTCTTCTCTCTAGTTAAGATTTTATTATATTTTCTCTCTGCAATTAAATCTCTCTTATTTACCTTAATCACGTCTTTGTCCATTAAATTCTCTAAATCTTCGCCTTCCTTATTATTTAGAAAAAAAAAGTAAAGGTCTCTTTCTTTTTCCCTAATATATTTCTCTATCTTTTGGTTTTTATTTTCTTAGATTTTTCAGCTTCTTTCCTTTGCCATGGAGTCCAAGTTTCGGGTTAACAGAAACGGCGAAAGATCCGCGGAGGAGACTCCAGCGACGGTGTTTCGTGGAGGTGAGCCTTATCAGCCTCAGATGCAGTCGTCATTGTCGTCGTCTCAGTTTCAACCTGATAGTCAAAGAAGTGATGAACAGTTCTTAAATTACCCTAATCATGATTTGGATTTGGGAACCCTAAATTCATCTTTTGGTAATCTTTCTTTCACCGATTCATCCGTTCGTCAGAACGGGAATCCATTAAACCACAGTCTTTACAATCAACCGATCAACGGCGGTGCTGGTTCTGTTCGTGGTGGTGGTCTAGGTGGTGGTGGTGACGGTAGTGGTGGATTCTTTTTTCCTCCTCCTCCTAGGTCTTATCAACATGAGTCAGAGTGGTTGAGGATGTTTAAGTTACATGAGTTATCTTATCGGAATGATTCTGTTAATGGTAATGAATCATATGGTTATGATACTAGTGGTGGTAGTTTCTACAATAATGGTTTCTTGAATGGGAATTCAAGAGACGTTCCTTTTGCTTCAAGAAACCAAAACCCTTGGGAAGATATGAATGGTTTTGGGTATGGAACCAATGGTTCTTTGTGGAACAACAATGGAGGGTTTAGTTACAATCAAGATCCGTCTTCTTATTCTATGGAGAATGAGATGAGCTCGTTGCTTTTTTGTGCTAAAGATCGAGTGTTATCTCTACAGTTGAAGAAGAGGATTATTGAGAGTTCTAAGGAGGCGTTTGATAAGATTTTCAACGAGCTCATAGTGCATGTTTGTGAGCTGATGGTGGACCCTTTTGGTCATGACCTATGGTATCAGATTTTTCGTAAATGCAGCAAGGAACAGATCACTATGATTGCTGATTTGATCACTCGCCACCGGGTTCAGTTCATTAACATATGTTTTGATACACTCGGGTACACACTTTCTCATTCTTGTTCCACTTATGATTATGATATTAGTCTTTGTTTGTGTTCTTGATCGTAATGGTTGTATCTTTGTTTTGGAGATATCAGAACTCGTGTGATACAGTGTCTGTTGGAGTTTGTTGCTAAAGTTTCTGAGGATCTAATCATGCGAATGGTGGACACTATAACCAGAATAGCACTTCAATTGTCAAGGAGCAACAATGGTAAACATGTGATTTTAGGATGCTTCAAATCGTTTAGACTCTCGAATTATAGGGTAAGCATCTCATCTATCAGTACACTGCTTCAGTTCTTCGAGTATTAACTGATATAAATTCGTCTACTCGAAATCTATTCATCTGCTGAATCTTTGTTTCTAGTCATGGAGCCACTTTCTTGAAACCATATAATTTAAGATATTCATCAAGTAGATATTTTATGTTTCTTGTTCTCGGTTAAGTTTGCAGTATCTGTTTTCTTCAGTTCAAGATTTGATATAGAAGTCATGACTGAAACATATACTTGAATCTTTATGGTATGTTTGTAGTAGTTCTAACGTTAGTAACTTTCTTTCTTGTGCTACAAGTATACTGAGCCATTGTTTAATCTTCTTTAAACAGAAACTTTAGAGATATTTAACATTCTTTCTTCTATACTTATGCTTTGCTTTTACTCTTTTACAGAATCTTCTTGAATTGATAGCTCAAAACTGTTACCAGACTGCGATTGATCAACATGGATGCTGTTTGCTTCAGCAAGCTCTTCAGCCTGACCGTAATCTTGAGGAAAGCGAACAAGATGCTCAGCTTGACCGTGAGGAGCTAAGGCTACTAGTTCTTAAGAGGATTGACCGTGCTCAGCTTAGGCAACGTTTGATTCAAGAGATAATTGCTAATGCTTTGAAACTCTGCTTGAACTGCTACGGGTAACACAACTCTACAAGTCATATATATATATATATACTTTCTCATATTTCACTTCTTGTTTTACTCACTTAAGTATATATGTTTTCTTTCAGAAACTATGTGGTTCAGTATATCGTGGAGATGGATAATCGAAATGTGATTGAACTGCTCGTGAAACAACTACTAGGAAACTATGGATACCTCTCCCGTAACAAATATGGAAGTCATGCTGTGCAAAAGTTGTTGAAAATAAGGAATCTTGACACTAGAATGATCGTACATGACTTGCTTATAGATATTGATACACTTCTTCTTGACCCGTTTGGAAACTATGTCATTCAAACTGCTTGGTTTGTGTCTAAGGTAAACGTTGTGTACATTTTGTTTAATGTTATGTGATCTTGGTTTGAGATTTGGAGAAATCTTTGAGATTCTTGTTTTGGTGTTTTTGTAGGACGATATGCGTAATGTACTGAGGTGCCATATAGAGAATAATATTCGATTGATGAGGTGCAGCAAGTATGGGAAGAAGATTCTGGAGAAACTCAATCTCTAGAGAAAATTCAATGAATGTGTTTTGGTGTTGTTTAGTTTGCTTTATTGATTCATGTTTTCTGTTGTGTGTCATTTGCATTTAGTCATGTTGATTTGACATTGTTGAATTTTTAGATGAGGGTTTTGGATTTGTTTAACTTTTGTTAAACCATAGGGGATTATTTGTTTGATACAGCCAAACAATGTTTCTCACCAAAACACTTTTGTGTTTGTGTTGTGAGAGATTTATGTGTGTTTGTGTTGTGTTCTGAGCGTTTTCTCTATGTAAAAGACTTGAACAAGTTCTAAATTTAGATTCATAATGTTTGTTGTCATTTTTCTTCCTTTTTTTTTTCCATCATTGTTTAACTTCGTTTCCATTGTTTCATTCACAATATTTTATACGTACATTTTTTTTATGTTTGGATGAAATTTCTTTGCAGGTGTTTGAGCTTTTTATTTTCTAACATGGTTCAGATTGAACTCAAACGTGAGCTCTTTATCAGCAATCATAATGTGGGTCTTTTGTAGAATACAATGAGTTGCTTATTTGATTTAATGCAAAACTTTTGTATATATAAATAAATTATAAAAATTTTAAAGTATTTTTACATGAATTTTTGTGGTATTTAATTATAAAATAATACTCTTTCTGTTTACAAATAAGTGTTATTTTAGAGATTTTCACATATATTAAAAAAATCATTAAATTTTATGTTTTACCCCTCATTAATATAATATATCAATTTTTGATTTGTTAATACATTAATTCATGAGGGATAAAATTGTAACTATTATCAAATAGTTGTCTTGAAAACCGAAAATGACACTTAATTTAAAACAAAAATTTAATCCTAAAACGTTACTTAATTTTAAACGGAGGAAGTAATATTTTCAAAGTTTTGGACTTTTCAATCCCCAACAGCCATTTAAGTTTTGTAGTAGTACTAGTATTAAATTTCTCTCTCAATCGGGATGAGCTTGTTTAGTTTTCTCTTTAATTTTCCGTCAATCTATTGGAATAATAAAATCAAAAATCCTAAAGGCTATATTCTTCATAGCAAATTCAATTTTTCAGTTGAAAAAAAAAGTAAGTTTCGATTTTCTCTCAAAAACTTTTTTCAAATGCGGCTGTAGTTCAAATTAGATGCTTTAAAATTTCTCCGCCTTTATGTTTCATAGATTTTGGTAATGATTTTGTTCATTGTTTTGGCTTCATGATTTGGTTATCATTTTGTTTCGACCCCTTTGTTATGATTTTTGTTTGATTTTTTTTTGTTTCTATTTGCTTCACATTAAGAACTTAAAATGCTATTTATCTCAAATATGGACAGTAAAAAACTTGACCAATTGAATTGAACTGGATTTCGAAATAAAAATACAATAGAAAAGCAAACTGAGATTAAATTGGATTTACCTGGATTATTAAATTATAAAAATAATTGATATTTTTGAAGGAAACAAACATAATTATTTAGACATTGTTTTCTTTAGGAAAAAGAACATAACTATTTCTATTTTTTTGGTTGTACGAGTATGACTATTCATGACATGTTATTTATTAAATTCTAAACCGCATATGTTCATGGCAAAACGAGATAAAATGATATCAGTAAATATGTTTTTCATATATCATTTTACTGAGATCAGACGAACTCCACCAGAGTCAAAGGGTATCATTGGCTCGTTGGTGGGTGCATCTACTTCAAAAAGTAAGTTGTCACTAATCGTTTCCGTGTATTCGTCTTTCTTTAATCAGATTTTTTATTCGTGATTTATAGCCGTAAATCTCTAGTTATGGTTATAAAAAAGTTTTTTAAGACGATGAAATAAGTTTATATTCAACCCAAAAGGTTGGTGGAAGATCATTCTACTAATACTAAAGGAGATTGTTCGTGTGTTTGGTACTTTTGCAAACTATTCTACTTTATGACTAGATTTGTGATGATTTTTGAGGTTTTGAAAACAGTTATTCTGAATGGGTTAGATTTTCTGAAGAACCTAGTCATCGGCAAATTCTGGTCAACGATATATTCATTGTCTCTTCCGTCCTCTTTCCTTTTCTACAAGAAATAATTTTTTGCATTTATCTCTATAATATGTCGTGAAGATTTTGATTTTGTCTCGTTCGTTGAAGTTGAAAATGTCTTGAAGAGTCCCAATGATTTTAAGGTAGTTGTAGTGAAGAATTCACCTTATTGAAGTTGATGTTTTCTGAGTTTAAGTATATTTTTGATGAGACTTATGTTTTATGTATTTAAGTTATGTTTTTTCATCAGGCTTTTGTTTTGATGAGAGATCTGGCTTTGATTCTCTAAAATTGAATATCATAAAATATAACCTATATAAAAATATTTAACAAAAAAAAAAGTCTAATTCAAGTATTCAATTAATATTTTTTTTTCTTTTCAAAGTGAGATATATATATATACAAAGTTCAAACTACATCATCATCCAACAACAGAGAAATCATTTTGGAAAGAAAATTAAATCCCAAACATTCATCAACTAAACTATAAAGATATGAACTGGAGTTAAACATTGGGAAAATCTTCATAACACCACAATAAAAGCATTCTACCAATTACAAGAAATTGCAGTTGATCTTAAAGGCTAAAACATCTACTTTTGTCATGGAAGTTTCCATGTCCAAATTCAACATCATTATGAGATTAAGTATCCTCATAGCTTCAAAAAGTTATCATCAGAAGGCTTTTTCAAAAGTTCTTTTGAATCTCTTGCTTCACTTGAAAATAACTTCATCTTTAAACGATCTTAAAAAGCTCGAATAAACTAATCAAACTAACAAGGACCTAATATAAGGAGGATATTTAGCTGAAAATTTCAAAACCCAACACATTCAAAATCCACCATATGTTCATAATTCTGTTTTGTTAAAATCAACATCAAAATAGTGTCGGATCTACATCTGATTCCAATATAGAAATCAATCAGACATGATCTGCATAGGTGCAGAAACCCTGCTTGATCTTCTTCTCTAGATGTCTCAGCTTGATCTTCATGCCAATATCATTACAATCACGTTTTTCACATCGGAAACCAAATCTGGATAAATTGATTGGCTGAAAAAATGGCGAATCCATACATCATATGGGTACGAAAGCCAGCAATACATAAGACCAAATACAGGAAGGCGAAAATAAAAAAGAATTACAAAAATCAGGCAAAACTAAAGACGAGACTTTCCGGTGATAAGATACAGAGTATCATTGATCAAATCCTCTGATTAATCACATCTATATCCTCTGATTGATCACATCAATATCGTGTCCATATGTCCCATATATTTCATTCCTTGTATATGATTCATTCTAGATCATTCTCTGTAGTATATATATATATGTACATCCTCTGCTATCAAATAAATCATCCATTCATAGAAATCATTATGATATCAGAGCCACAATTTGTTTAACTGACATATTGTCGAGACAAGATTAACAATAATGTCATATGCCTTAATGCCCAAAACTTGTAGGACATATGCGTTTGCTACGGTGGTCTATCTTATTAATCACATGCCGACACCCACATTTGATTTAAAAAAATCCTTTCCAAATTTTATTTGGCCATTCTCCGAATTTTTTAAAATTTCGTGTTTTTGGTTGTTTGTGTTTTTCTTGGATCGGACCATGCGTCTCTCATAAACTTGATGTTCGGTCAACTCTCTGTGTTTTTCTAAGGTATTCCACTACTCAAAATGCATATTTTTGATAGATAGAATAACCACTCGTATTTATACATCTAGACATGTCATTTTTCATCAAACCGTGTTTCTTTTTCGATTAATTTACCTTTAGAAACTACGACTAACTCAGATTATTTAATGCCTGCATCTTCACATGTCTCTATTTTTTATGTTGGGCCTAACAGTTTGTCTCTTACAGTGTTTCCAGCTCCCATTCCAGCTACATTGGTCTCTTCTACGGTTGGTGATCATGTTTCTCCGAACCCAGCCGCGGTGACCTCAACCTCAGCCCTCCTCATCGAATGCTCCTTCCTTGGATCATGTGTCTGCATCATTGACCCCACACTCTTCTCCAACACCAACCCCAACAGCTCGAGCTTTTCCTATGCTAACTCCAACGGCTCCAATTCATCCTACGTTATTCCATGAGTGAAAAAATAAATCCTCACATTAGGAATCACACTTGGGATCCTGTTCATTATTCTAATGCGTCTAATGTTGTGGATTGTAGGTGGGTGTTTACAATAAAACAATGTCATGATGGCTTGATAGAAAGATACAAAGCTCGCTTAGTAGCTAAAGGATACAATCAACGCATGGGGATTGATTTTCAAGGCACATTCTATCCGGTAATCAAATCCGCTACGATTAGAGTTGTTCTTAGTACCACAGTTTCCCGATATTGGCAAATTCGTCAACTAAACGTCAACAACGCATTTTTTTAAGGAAATCTACAAGATGAGGTGTTTATAACAATCCCTATGTCATTTACAAACTACAAAAAACTGTATATAGACTCAAAAAAGCTCATCACGCTTGGTACAATGAACTCTGCACATTTTTTCTTCAATCCAAGTTCAAGAACTCCCTAGCTAACATCTCCCTCTTCATCTACAATAAAAAAATGGTGTTCACCTTTATATGTTGGTCTATGTTGATGATATCATCATCACAGGAAATAGTCCATCACACATAACCCGGTTTATCACTTCTCTTTTCCAACGTTGTTCACTTAAAGACTTGGGTGACTTGTCACATTTTTTAGGCATTGAATTAACTCGTACTACTCAAGGTTTACTCTTAATGCACCATCGTTTTATTGTAGATTTAATTTACAAGATTAAAATGACAAATGTGAATCCTATTGCAACTATGATGTATCCCAACACTACCCTTACTCTTCAGACCGAAACTGCTCTAGATGACCCAAAAAAGTATAGGCTGTTGTCGAAAGCCTCCAATATCTTTCACTCACTCGTCCGAACATTTCATATCCCGTTAACAAACTCTCGCAGTTTATGCACCAGCCTACAACTCATCATTGGATAGCGGTCAAACAGATACTTCACTATTTCACCAGCACCAAGACAAGAGGTATATTTCTTCACGCCAAAAACTCACTAGCTTTCCATGCCTACACCGATGCAGATTGAACGGGTGACAAAGACGATTACACATCCACAGATGCTTATATTGTTTACCTTGGTTCTCATCTGATTGTTTGATCCTCGAAGAAGCAAACTGGCGTAGAAGATCATCAACCGAAACCGAGTATAGTGCGGTTGTCTTAACTACCACTGAATTATGTTGGCTCTCATCCATTCTCTCTGAAATAGACGTCCAATTCACAACTCAACCAGACATTTATTGTGACATTATTGGCACCACTTACCTTGCGGCCAACCCTATTTTCCACTCAAGAATGAAACATATTGGTCTAGAATATCACTTTGTTCGTCAATTTGTTCAAATTAGCTAAGTTCGTGTCACTTACATCTCTTCTATGGATCAACTTGCAGCTGCCCCCGTTACTTTGCTCCCGCTTTCAAACTCTCGCAATCAAGATCGGACTCACCTTCTTCGACCATCCGTCTTGAGAGGGTGTGATAAGATATGGAGTATCATTTATCAAATCCTCTGATTGATCATGTCAATATCCTCTGATTGATCATGTCAATATCGTGTCCATAACTTACATATATTTTATTTCTTGTATATGATTCATTCTAGATCATTCTCTTTAGTATATATATGTACATCCTCTGTTATCAAATAAATCATCCATTTATATAAATAATTATCCAGAACCTAAGCTCACAAGGCTATAAGGGTCAAAATCCCTCTGAAACCGAAGTCCAAATATGAGACGGTTTTTTGACTGTTTTTTTGAGAATCCGATATTAGATCGAAAGTATGAACAATAAAAATCATAGTCGCCTCTTTCTAAAGGATTTGAGAAAGAAAAGAGAGGGGAAACATATTACATCAGAATCTATCTAATTGTCCTTTTTGTTAAAAATTATAATCTATTTAGTTGTCAGCATTCAATTAATACTTAAGGTGTGATTGGTAAAAGTAGAATAATTGAGAGTACTAAATAAAAGTTGAATTGAGCTGACAGAATTTTTTTAAAAGATTAACAGTAATTGCAGTAATTATTTTTCTGCCACCATTGCATGGAGTACATGTTTACTCTGCTTTTTATTTTTTATTTTTTTTCTGGCTAAAAATCTAATTTAAAGTTTTCAACATGATTGGTATAAAAAGAGAAGAAATAGGAGTAAATATATTTCAACAAGATTTTTGTACGCTAACTAATGCATTAGCACGGAACTACAACAATACACAATGGTTTCTTCCAAGTCAACTCAGAAGTTGTTACTCACTCATCAAACCAAGAAAGCGTGTATAGCTCATCAAACCAAGAAAGCGAGTATAAGCTCATCCAATCACACCTCTAGTAAAAAGTTTCGAGCTCTCCTTAATTCGTATTTTCCCGTTTGAACCGTATCATTTGGCATCTGCAGCAGCTTCGTAATCATCTACTATTGTCGTTGACTTCACCAGACTTACAAAACTGCCACGTGACATAACACTATTCGTCGTTAGAAGCACGAAGAAACAAAAAAAAAACGATTAAAAAAATATTGAATCATGAAACCACCGTGAAAAGACCATTTCATTCTCTCCTCGTTCTCTTTCTCTTTCTCTTTCTCTCTTCACATCTTCAACGACCAAATAATCCACGACGGAGCCGCGGTGGAGTTTACTCCGCCTTAACCTTCTCCGTCGCCACCGACGTTCTTCAATTCCATCCAATCCACTAATCTCCTCAATCCACCAACCATGGATCGAGCTTCCTTCCTCCTCCTCCTCCTCCTCCTCTTCATCACTATCTCTATATTCTCCGATCTAACCTCCGCCAATAAACTCGATTTAACAACCGAATCGCCGATGATTTTCCCGCTCAGCTACTCTTCCTTACCACCACGAGTCGAAGATTTCCGCCGCCGTCATCTTCATCAATCTCAGCTCCCTAACGCTCACATGAAACTCTACGATGATCTCCTTGCCAACGGGTTCGTATTTCAATCAATTACCTAAATTCCACACCACAATCGTGAAAATCCTTAGTTTTCTCCATCTTATTGTAGCTACTACACTACACGATTATGGATCGGAACACCACCACAAGAATTTGCTTTGATTGTAGATACTGGAAGCACTGTAACTTACGTTCCTTGCTCTACATGTAAACAGTGTGGGAAGCATCAGGTGGATTTTTAAAACCTCTACTAAATATATGATTAGGTTTAGTTTATATCATCAATTACTTGAGAGAGATTTTGTTATCTACTTTGTTGTTTCAGGATCCGAAGTTTCAACCTGAGTTATCTAGTAGCTACCAAGCTTTGAAATGTAATCCTGATTGTAATTGTGATGATGAAGGGAAGTTATGTGTTTACGAAAGACGATACGCTGAGATGAGTTCAAGTAGTGGGGTTTTAAGTGAGGATTTGATATCTTTTGGTAATGAGAGTCAATTAACTCCGCAACGAGCTGTTTTCGGATGTGAGAATGCGGAAACTGGTGATCTTTTTAGTCAACGTGCTGATGGTATAATGGGATTAGGTCGTGGTAAGCTTAGTGTTGTTGATCAGCTTGTTGATAAAGGTGTTATCGAGGATTCGTTTTCGTTGTGTTATGGTGGTATGGAAGTTGGTGGTGGTGCTATGGTTCTTGGTAAAATATCTACTCCTGCTGGAATGGTTTTTGCTCATTCAGATCCTTTTCGCAGGTAGAGTAACTTGATAATTTTGTAGTTTAGTTTGGTCTTTTGAAATTTTTTGAGAGTTGATTTCGAGCTTCTTACAACATCACTGTAGTTTCGGGTGTTTGCAGTCCATATTATAACGTTGACCTGAAACAAATGCATGTTGCTGGAAAGTCTCTGAAGCTGAATCCAAAGGTCTTTAATGAAAAGCATGGAACCGTTTTGGATAGTGGAACAACATATGCTTATTTTCCAAAGGAAGCCTTTATTGCCATAAAGGAGGCGGTAAGATATCATTAAGTCATCTCTCAGCTCTTTTCTGTTGATGAGTCTCTAGTCTACACAGTTTCTTTTCCTTGCCTGAGTCATTGATTTTATGCTATTCTGTATCTGAGTATACAAGCACATGTATCGCAATACATCAGAGACATTAAGAACTTATCATAGTGAGTTAGCACTTTGTAGAGCTATGTGAACTTATATTAGTGAGTTGCTAGAGCAATGTAAATGTTCCTGTCATGCTCAATGGATGACCTACGATGAAAGATTGTGCGTTTTATAGCTTAGAATATAAACTGTAGGAGAGAAATATTGAGATTTCTTCGTTATTGTAGTCACATGTGATTATGTTTATATTGCAGGTCATTAAGGAAATCCCATCTCTCAAACGGATCCATGGTCCAGACCCAAATTACGATGATGTTTGTTTCTCTGGCGCTGGAAGGTTTGGCCCTTTGAACAATGATATTACAGAACTTCAAATTTTATTTATTGTCTTAAGGATATTATTTTTGGATGCCATACAGAGATGTGACTGAGATAGACAAATATTTTCCCGAGATCGCTATGGAATTTGGTAATGGTCAGAAATTGATTCTGTCTCCTGAGAACTACTTATTCAGGGTAATAACTTGGTATAGTAAATTGGCTTGATCCTTCTTTTTTAAGTAGTTGTTTGATCCTTCAGGAAAGTTTTAACATTTTTCATTTGTCTTTCTGATATGCTTATAGCACACTAAAGTTAGAGGCGCATACTGCCTTGGAATATTTCCTGATAGAGACTCGACAACACTCCTAGGAGGTATTGTATGCAGACTCGATTTACATATCTTGCATGCATTCATATTTTCCATGAAAACCTTTATCATGTATGCCTTAGTTTCGAAGCAAAGCATGTGTTTTCCCACTCTTTATTCAAATCGAGTTCAATTTCTATGTTTGACTTTGGCTTTCCATGTGAAAAGTATAAACTTGGCTTTCAACATTTGGATCAGGAATTGTTGTCCGCAATACTCTTGTCACTTATGATCGTGAGAATGATAAGCTTGGGTTTCTGAAGACCAACTGTTCTGATCTATGGAGGAGGCTGGCAGCACCAGAGTCTCCTGCGCCTACTTCACCAGTTTCTCAAAATAAAAGTTCTTCTATTTCTCCAAGCCCCGCTTCGAGCGAGTCTTCTAAGAATGATATTCCAGGTAGTTTAGCCTTGTATGTCTGTATGTTACTGGTCACTGTTGTAGTTGCTGGTCGCTGTCACTGTTAGCGAACGACTGCAAAACGTACATGACCTATATCTGATATAGTATGTTCTGAGTAAATTATTCTGAAGTTTACTGAATTGATACAGTTCTTGGGCATGCTATTTTACTTAATTTGTTTTGTAAGACTATTTACCCGCGTTTGAAAGTTTGGTTTTCTGGAGATAATAAAGTAAAATTACTCTTAAAATTAGCTATTGATTTGAAAGAAATTGGTTGTTAATTTGTCATTACACAAGTACCTCATCAACATCATCTATAAATCTGTCATTAGCTGCAGCAGAGTTTCTTCTTCTTTTCTGTTTTGGTGTTAACCAATTTTTTTGGCTACATCTTACGAACATGAAGGTGTTTTCCGGGTTGGAGTTATCACCTTCGAAGTTTCAATTATTGTGAACAATTCTTCATTAAAGCCCAACAAGTTTCCAGAGATCGCTGATTTCATTGCTCAGGAGTTGTCCATTGAAAGTTCACAGGCAAGCTTATAAACATCCATTTTACTAGTTGCGCTTTCGTTGTGATTAAAATCGTCCCAATGATTTTTGTTGTTGTTAGGTTCGCTTACTGAATTTCTCGTCCAACGGAAATGAGTATCGCCTGAAATGGGGAGTCTTTCCCCCACATTCATCCGAATACATTTCCAATAAAACAGCATTGGTAATTCTCCTTTTCCCTTTATGATGGTTTATGATAATTAATTGTTATATGTATCTTCATACGACTTTTTACGTGATTGCAGAAGATAATGTTGCTTCTAAAAGAAAACCGATTACGCCTACCTGGAAAATTTGGAAGCTACAAGTTGCTAGAATGGAAAGCTGAACAAAAGCGGAAACAGTAAGTATCATCGCGCTAGTTTACTAGATTTGATCTATTTTACGGGTCTGATGTAGTGTTTTTTGATAGGAGCTGGGGGGAGAAACACTTACTTGGCTTGGTAGGCGGAGTGATGATATCGTTACTGGTTACTTCAGTAATGATCAAAATCGTATTGATATGGAGACGAAGACAGCAAGAAGAAGCAACTTATGAGCCTGTAAGTGCTGCTGTTAAAGAACAAGAACTTCAACCACTTTCATCTGAAACATCTAATGCTTGAGCTTCTTCATTACTCATAGAGTCTCTACCTCTCTTTCGCTATAAATATTGTTATATATATATATATTTGATAGAAAGAAATTAAACACAAGAATACAGGAAACAAGATTCATCAAAACTAAAGACACTTTGATTTCAAGTAAATTATTGTAGTTACCTTATTTTTATGTCACATGGAATGAAAGAAAATAGAGAGAAAAATATGGTTGGAATGCATTTTTTTTTTCTATGGTTAGGACTTTGTGTAAGACTAAAGCTACTGAAGCTCACTCTTCATCACTTAGGTGTGTATTGAAGAACTAAATATATTGAGTTTTGTTAGGTTTTTAAATGATCTTGATGATTTTAGGTTAATTTATAGAAGCTAGAATTTGTTTTTGATTATTATTCTTTGCATTTTTTTTCCAGTCAAACCCGTGAAACTCTTCTTTGTTATCTTTTGACTCTATTTTTCTTTAAAAAGAAATTTAATTCAAAAGGATAAGACTATTTACATGGGTTGTCTTAAAAACAAGAAATAAGACAAAATAAGGCATAGCGACGTGAGTCAAAATTTGGAAACTAAATATGGATTAATACTCAAAGGAACTAATTCAGCATGTATAAGGTTTTGAACGCTTGTCTAGCCTGCTGCGGATCGAACTAAAGTTGGACTAGTATGCAATTTTTTTCATTCACAAATTTGTACTTTTTTTTTACGGTTTACTACAGCAAGCCAAAAGATATAAGACACACACAGTATACACATCATGATAAAATAACTCAGATCAAGATAAGTACATTATTGGTATGCATATTTTTTTTACTCTGACAATTCTGAAGACGAACAAGAAGATCAGAACAAAACTGTGTTAATTTAATTAGTTGAAATTATTTTACCAAAAAAGCATCTTGCTTCTCTTGCATATTGTATTTTGACTTTTTTATTTGTTTAAAACAAATAGATTAATATATATACATAATTATATATATATATATATTAATCTATTTGTTTTAAGCAAATAAAAAGTTTAAAATAAATAATTTCAAATTATGAATTAAAACAAATAATTCCAACAAATAAAATTTTTAAAACAAATACGTCTTGTTTGCATATTGAATGACTGGAATGATATGATGAAATTATTTTTTTGAAAATGAGGTGTATTAATTCATGTAAAAAAGATACAACATATTGAATCTTTTTAGATCTCCACTTGGTCGCGTGACGCAGAATGACTAGACCAAAAAATTAGTTGTGAGATAAGAAAGAGATAATGACATGTCTTGAGATAGTATTGGCTACTGATATTTTTGATATTTTTTTATCTAAATTATTTGAAGTCAATTATTTTATAGTAAATTAATTTAATTTTTAATTTTTTTTATTCAAAAATTATCATTTTCATACTTATAAGTAAAACTTGTTTCATTTTATTTGAACATAGAAAAAATATATATGCATTTTTAGTGAAATATCTCCCAACAATAACTCTTTTAACCCCAAAATTCTATTAATTTTTTTAACTAACCAAATCTAAACAATTAACAATTTCATAATCAACCTTCCAACAACTTCCAAAATATAGCAAATTATGATTTTTCACCAAATTTCTTCATGCCGTTAGTTGTTCCAAAATATCATTTATATCATGGATCGATGATGCTACATTCATCTCCATCATCCCTTTATATTGTTATATATTCTTTTACTGCAACGAGTAATAAAATTATTTATTTTGTACTAGTTAAATTATTTGTGTTTTAGTAGTTGTGTTGTGTGATTATTAGTGTAATTGTAAAGCATTTTAAGTTTTTTTAAATAATGAAAAGCCCTATTTTTTGGTCTTTATCACTTGTATTTTTTTTAAATAAACATATAAAATAAAAAAGAAAACAAAAATTATTTAACTCTTAATTATTTTAATTTTATTTTAATTTTATTTCAATCGATAGTTGCTATTAATAAATATATAATGCATCACCACTTCTCATAGTTCCAAAATTGAAAAACAAGTATCTAGTTTAAATTTACATATTCAATTCTATCGTTATTTATACACTATCCAATATTTTTAAATGCATTATACATGTGGGTTTTGAATAAAGCATTGAAAACACTGATATAACTAGTAGATAACATATCTTTCTTCTATATACCGATTTGCAATAGGATTTATATTTACAATGATTCTAGTAGACAGTGAAACTAGTGTACTACAAAGTTACAATTTTGTGAATTGTTTAAACGAAAAGGACCATTTTGCATTTCACTTTCTTATACCGCCGCTAAATGTCATCGCATCACTAGGCCACTTTAGTTCACTTTTTGAATAAACAAAAAACCCACTTTGATCTGCATATCTACCTGGATCACATATAAACCCTATTTTCCCTTTTTGTTTTTAACCTTCTTTAATCAACAAGAACAGCCAAAAGATCAAACAAATATCAGATCTTTCATGGACCACTTCTCTAGCAGGAGTACAAACAAGATGACCAGGACCCACGTTGTTGTTGGTTCTAAACCGTGTTGTTTCTTCTGTGCATTGGAGGAAAAAGACCCTTGTCTTAGAAAAACATGGTTAGAGTTAGCTCTGAGAGATTTACACATGACAAAAGACGATACAGAGCTTGCTCTCACACTCAGTTTCATCTGGAGATTCGCCATGGCTGACACCGAGAACCCCGAGTTACCCTCTCTTGGGGTCTTGGAGTGCATGACAAGGTTGATGAAGAAAGGTCTTGAGGATGTAGAATGGGTAATGACTGGCCAAAATGTTTATGTTCCTTACTATGCTGCTCATATAATTGGATCTTACACCATGAAGAAGCCCGAGTTTGCGGCGAAAGCTGCTGAGTCTGGGGTCGTAGCTCCATTGCTTGAGCTTTTGAGAGGAAAAATGACATGGGTCGAGCAAAGAGTTGTGGTTAGGGCGTTAGGTCACTTGGCGAGCTACGAGAGGACATTTGAGGCAGTGGCTGCTTATGAGGACGAAGTGGTGAGATTAGCCATGGAGATTGCAACTACATGTGTTGATGTTGTGTATGAAGAGTTTGTAAGTGTTCAAGAAAGAGAAGGAAGAGTGAAGTATCATAGTGACTTGCTTACTAGAGGACTTGGAGGGTTAGAGATGGAAGACCGAAAAGCCGAGGAATGGGCAAGCCAGCTCCAATGCTGGTCACTTCATTTACTCAATTGCTTTGCTTACAAGCAAAGGTCTATTTCTCTTATATGCAGCAAATTTTTTCTCAAGGAGCTTAGCCTAATGTGGGGTGGATTAGTCAACCACACATCTCCTTCAAGCATAGGACTAATCCGGATTCTTTGTTATACTAAACAAGGGCGAAGGCATATCTCGGAATCAAAAGAAGTAATATTGAGTCTATGCAATCTCTCCCGGTCTTCGGATGATTGGCAATACATGGGTATAGATTGTCTTTTGCTCCTTCTCAAAGACAAAGAAACAAGGTACAAAGTCTTAGAGACGTCATTGTTTTATCTAGTAGACCTAGTTGAGCTTAAAGCTCTTAATGACAGAGTAAACCTAGGTGATAGAATAGCTAGGGTTCTTCTAATGGATTACAATACAAAGAAAGGTTGTGTTTACAGTCACAAGGCTCAAAAGGCTTTGAAAGAACTATGGAGGGATAAAGTAGAGAGGAGAAATAGGGAAAGAAAGTTGTTGAGTGAGAAGCTGACAGAGACAAGTGTTGTTGTGAATTTGATTAAGCAACAGGCAACTCAAATGCTTTGTGTAGGAGATATAGAAGGAGCTATTAAATGTTACAACGAAGCGATAGGCTTATGTCCTTTGAAACTTAGGAGAAAGCGAATGAATCTATATAGCCAAAGAGGAGAGCGTTACTTACATATTGGAGATGTAGATGCGGCCATAAGTGACTGCACAAGAGCTCTCTGCTTGTCGGAACCAGTGAACTCACATGGTAAGAGTCTTTGGACAAGATCAAGAGCTTATGATATCAAAGGGCTTTCAAGAGAAAGCTTGATGGATTGTATTATGTTCGTCAATGGCCGCTGCTTTCGTGGCAAGATTCCTTACTACGCTACTCAAATGATCAGCAAACAAATGGAGGCTACGTGGCTGTTTGAAGAGGCTAGAGCATCGAAGATTCGACGAATGCTGCTCAAGGAGAAAAATCACTTAACCGGTATATTCATTTTCTTATATTCATGTGTGTATGTATGAATATAGGTCTTTGGATCTCTCATAGATCAAACAATATCAAATTTCATGAGATGAATACATTGTTTTTCTTTTTTTCAAGGCTTGTCGACGATCACAGAAGAACCTGGGAAGAAGTAGGAAGGAATGATGATGCAAAGGAAGAAGCATGATCCCTTGGTTTGATCAATCTATGTAGCATCTTATTCTATCTCATAAGTTTTTCTTTTGTTCGTTTTAAATTAGAAAGATTGGTACTTTTGTGATGGGTTGTCAAAGAGTTTATATAAGCATATAGTTTTTGGAGTTTAATTACTTGGATTATTGTTACCAAGTAATATTATTGTAACAAGTTTTTCTAGTTGAGTTTTCTTGAATTTCTTCTAGTCTATCCTTATAATTTGAAGTGGATGCGTTGTATCTAGATAAGATCGAGTCCTTAAATATTCTGAAAAAGTTACGATGAAAACACTATAAACACTATTTGGAATTCGTGTTTAACAATATATTTATGGATTCTTACAAGTTACAACGTTGTTAATTTCTTGGCATTGGCTAAAGTGGAAATGAGTATTTTATGTGAAAGAAGTGAATGGTAAAGGTGTGCGAGTCGCAGATGGTGGGGAGGACCACAAAACCACATTAAGGTCCGCGTGATCGTTTATTTTTCTTAAACTAAATAAAATACTATTACTAACTATAGTTTAGTGTAGACAATTTTCACGAGTTTACGTATATTTTTTTGACTAAACTCTATTTTATACTTTATCCGTTTACAAGTAAGTTTCGTTTTAGGATTAATTTTTTTTTTCTAGATTGAGTGTCATTTTCAAGTTTCAATTCAAATGTTGGATACATATTCCAATTTTATCCCTACTGTTTTAATATATTTACTAATAACTAAATTTTAAAATATATTAATTAAAAATTAATTATTTTTAATATGCGTGAAAAAATCTAGAACAACACTTTAAACAGAGGGAGTAATTTATTTACCAGAATTATCAATAAGAATAATCAAATCATGGCAGCTACATTAAATATTTGAAATAATTCATTTGTTGGATTTTGTCTATTTGCAACCACAAACCATTAAGACACTTTTTTAGCTCAACACCAATCAATATCTAGTTACATTCATTTTTGAAACAATCAGATATGTATTCTAGTTGCAAGCAGATTGACTTGCCTACAAAAAACTACTAAAACAAATTAAACGAATTTCTCTTTATTTTTGGCTGATTGATAACATCATACATTAATGAGGTGTGTCACCTTAAATTCACCTATAGACCACAAAAAGAAAAAAAAAGAAAAAAAATCATTTTCTTTTAAATTTTCAAGCAAATCAATATCAAAAATATCTTCAATTGTACATATCTTATCATTTAAACTTTCTACATATGTTTTTAATATTTATCTCAAGTTCACTTGCCATATGTTGGCATCAATCGGTTAATCTCAAAGTTGTTCCAACAAGCTCCTTTTATTAGTATCCTGACTTCAGCTGCAGACGGTAGATCATATGACGTCTTATTTGACTACTCAAAAAATGGGTATGCCGGCCTAGGCCATAATTTTTTCCTTGAACAATATATTTAAATTGCTTAAAGAGAAAAGGATAGGAGGCAATCCGAAGATTGGAAGTTCAAGGATGAACGATCAAGAGATCAGAGTAACCCATAAGTGAATCTAACACACAACCATGGCTTTGAACGACTCTAACCCATTAGGTGTCGAATTTTCGGTTCTAAATAAAGACGAATGGTTGCGTTATACTGTCACAGGATGCAAGCATCTCTGCTTATGAAGTTTTTTTGGTCTTCAATTGAAGAGGGTCTAATATGGCTGTGTGAATCCATAGGAAAACAATGAATACAACAAGACAGATGGTATAAATAAATCACTTGTGTCTTGACAATTAAATTATAATCAGAAGCTTATAAATATAGTGTGATTCTGATTTCTATTGAATTAATCGATACATTAGAGTGGATTTGGACATCTGCGGCTCCCTTTCCAAAACAGCAACCACATCCTTCACAGAGATTGTCCTCACTACTTTTGGTTGAAGCGATGAACCTTGGTTTTTCCCTAATCTTCGACCACCTGCAAAAGAAAAATCCAGAAGCTTATTATCGCAAACAAAACCGCCAGGAACTAACTCAATACACAGAATCCACATTACAACTAGACCCGTTTTCAACCGAGGACAGAGCTTTGTATAATAGGTTTTTGTTTGATTCTATTGAACTAAAAAAAGGGTGTATAGAATGGACTCACCAGTTCCAGAAAACCGTCGTCCACCATCTTGCCTATCCTTGGAGTTTTTTCCTCCACCTGAAGTAGATTTCTGATTCCCATCTTTACCAGCTTCAGATACAGATTTCTGACGAGCTTCAGCCATTAATTGCCATTTTAAAAACGTATCATCGCCTCCGACAGCAGCACGAGCAGCAACATTTGCAGCTGTCGTTCTCATTTTGTCGTCGTCCTCTTTATTTACCTTTCACATATGATAACCACTTTTCAAAGAACATCGCAAAGGTAAATTAAATGTGAAATCAACAAATGGTATTATTAATTTCTCCTTACCTTCACACCCTTGGAACGGTTATCATCTTTCTCCTTCTCACTATCAACTCCACCATCACCTTCTTCACTCTGCAACAAAAAGAACAAATTGCATAAGTCGGTGTGCGGTAGTAAAATTAAGAACATAGATAATGAGCTCAGAATGGACCTCAGTCGGTTTCTTAAGCTTTTCTGCTTCAGCCTGTTTCTTCTCCCATTCCTCTTTCACCTTCTGATTCATTTCGTTGATTTGTAGCCGAATATCTGACGTGATAAATGTCCGGTGTCTAGATTTCTCAACATCAACCCGCTGCAGAAGCACTATTGGCGTGAGAAAGATTAGATCCAATAATATTGAAGCTGATCGTAAGAGAAAGTTAGACTGACCTGCTTTGACAACCGAATTATATGAGATAATAGTCCTCGCATCCTTTCCTCCACACACTGAAAGCACAAATACATGAGAAAAAAGAAAAAGAAAAAACTCAAGTATGCAAACCAATGCACAAGAAGTTGACGTCTCACCAAAGACAAGCACCGTTCGACATCATTGCTTATATTCTTTAAACCAAATTTTGCCACTGCCAGATATGAAAAGCATACATAAGCTTCTTCTCCAAGTGATTCAATTCTTAAAGTAAGCACAGTAGAAATTAAAAAGAAGATATGGTAAATATCCCTACTAATTTCCGCTAGTTTTTTCTGCAGCGGACATTTCTGTAAAATTAATCTTTCTTCCTCTTCGTGAGCAACTCTCCGAGATGCTTCAGAAACACGACCATCCTCCTTGCCCACAGAGAATAATTGTTCTTCCTCTTCCTAAACCAAATGCAGGCACAAAAAAAAATTGGTTTATTCATTACTCTCCACATCAAGGTTTAAATTGAAAACTGAAGCTACAAGGAAACACACCCTGAGATTAACACCACTGACTGCAGTGACATCATTGAGCTGTTCAATACTTTGATCCATAGAATTCCCTGCTACTTTTTGCTTCTTGCTGCAAGTTGATCCAAGCAAAACAACTTTGTTTAAAGTGTGTTAAGCAGTAAAAATCCATATAAAAGAAAAATCTAATTATAAGTTTAAATGGCTTAACAAAAAAAGAGTGACTTAGAAAAGCTGTAAATAATTCCCTCTTTCAAAACCTATGCGGCTCAATTACCTTGGTGGTGGCGGTGAAGAACCTAAGGTCTCAAGAGGTTTCTTCTGACCAACAGGAGGTTTTTTAGGTGGCATCCTAGCATTGACTCCTTGAGAGATCCCCAATGGCCCACGGGCATTCATCTGATAGATACACAAACAATTTGTCAATCAGTAAGATTATCTAATTGAAACTTTTTCCCAAGTCGCCAAGATTGTCGAAAATAACAAGGAAAATATGCAATGGCTGTTGAAGCCCCATGGTGTTGCACCAAGAGCTCAAAGAAAAGAGGCAAACAAAGAACATTTGAAACTGACACTTATAATGAGAAAATTGTATAATACTGGTTCTCTTACTGCTGTGCTAGCGTCCAGTTGAGTTGTCATAGAAGGAGAAGCAGAGCTTGCATGCGCCATGTTGCTAGGTGTGGATAAAACCATTCTAGAGGGCTCCTTCTCTAAGTCCTCATTCGATGTCACAGAGGCTGCATTATTCTGTTCAATACTTTGTTCAACTGATTCCTGCTTCACATGGGACACTGATGATCCTTGAGAAGGTGCAGAATTTAGAGGCAATGATGAGCTGTTCTGGAAGTGTGGTGTTGCGCCACTTTGAACCCTATTAGGATCATTTATAGATGCTGGCCTCTCAAACTTGGGCATACTCATCATGTTTGTGGTAGACTGGGGCGGTCCTCCAAGACCACTTGATCCCATAGTCTGGTTATGTGCCACATGTCTCATATGCGAATCATGAAGGTGCGGTCTCAAGGAGGGACCAGAAGCATTGGTGTTTGGACCCGGGTATGAGTGAAAACTAGCGGAGCTGGTATACATAGGAAAAGAACTAGGTTGATGCTGCATCTGGTGCTGCGGATGTTTGGTAAGTCCCTGAACAGGAACTGAACTGCCTAAGGTTCCTGAAGTTGAGGACGGTAGTTGGTTAAGGTGGACTGCACGAGGATCAGACTGTGATTTTTGATTATTGATTTCTGCAATTGAATAGATGAATCAGAAAATAATAAGACATCTCTATGGAAAGTATAGAAGTTTTACGTTAGAGATAAGAATAGAGAACCCGAATAAACACCAAAACTCTCTTTATTATTATTAATTCAAGAGAGAACAATAACAAAACCTAATCCTTACTTATAAAACGCAAAACTAAAAACCTCATGGGAAAAGGAAATAAGAAAATAGAAATCCTTAATTATTTCCTAAATCGCTAAAATAGAGGAATATATATCATTTTGTGATAATCGTGAAAAAAAACTGCATCAGTGTGTAATTTATACCAGCAGGAGAAGCTTGAATTCCCGTTTTTCCTTGGTTATAGTTCATCTGAAAACAATGAGCAAAAATTTAAAACAAATAAGTATTTAACATGTACTGCAGACCCAATTAATGGCACCCAAGGTAAAATGCTTGGTAGCAAAGCAATTTCAAATGCTTCAATGGGACATGAGATATAATTTGTGTCAGTTGGTATATTTGAACTAGTCCTTAAAAAACGAATTGTAATCTGCTAAAGATCACCAGTTGACTTAAAGATCACCAGTTGACTTAAAGATCACCAGTTGTAGCCCATGCCAGAAAATTCTAAGTGGATTTAAGCTAATTTTAAAATAGTCTACATGGATGCAGCTAAATTCAAATGACAAAACTAATTAAAACCGAAATTGTAAGTTACATATGTTAGAGTTAAGAACCCAATTCAAAACCAAAAGCTTTATTGAAATCTTAGAAAACAGAAACAGAGCAAACACTCTCACAGAAAATATCTTCTCTTCCCTCGGTTTAACCGATAAGCACCAAAAAGGAAAAGAACAGAAATAGAAATCCTATTGCAATAAGGAAAGAAACTGTATATGCTAGTTAGACTTGGACTTGAGATTATGTTTCCTTTTTCTATAAGAATAAACGTTTCAAGGCTTAGGTCCAGGAATGATTGGATGTGTATCATCCTAGGCAAGCAGTAGTTTTTAAACAGAAAATTCTAACATGAATTCCATACGCAAACTTATACCGTAAGTTGAATGTCTGGGTTTTAGTCATTACATGACACAAAATATGTAAAATGGTATTACCTGCTGTAGTTTACTAACTGCCAACCTGAGCATCTGATCGCCAACAATATCCTTCATATGTCGTGTGAACCCCTCTTTGGGGATTTCATTTTTCTGCAAACAAGTATCAGAAATAAAGCATTGATAATGCAATAGCTTTGGAACAGAACGCCAAGTTATTTCACAGACAGACGTACCTTAAGTCTAGCATATAGGGTACGGAGCTGCAGAGCTCTATCTTTATCGAGTTGGGCCATTAAGGTAGGAAGCAAAGCAGCAAATGGTACTTGCTTAGGGTTACGGTTCATAGGGTTAACAGACTGTTCCACTCCCCGAGCCTGTTGACTACTTATCTTCTGCAGTTTCGAATACTGAGATTCACTCTCTTGATTATGTGATCTTTCTGATTCATTACCAGTAGGATTCTTTTCAGAAATCTGCAACCCAGTTGTTTGAGGGGCTTGTGAAGGATTCTCCCAGAGTTGACCAGGTCGATGAAGATCTTGAGGCTGGTTGTGTTGTAAATGAGATTCATTTGCGCGTTTTAAATCATGTTGGTGTTGATTTTCTAAAGCCGATCCTTGTTGCTCCTTCATCTGAGTACTTTCATGGCTGTGCTGCGTCTGGACATTGATATTTGCATCTCCTATACCATTCTTCCATGTCGCAAACTGCTGGTTGGGAGAATGGTTGTTTCCTATTGAAACAATTCAAGCAGTAGACTGATGAAACTCTATGATGCATAAAAATGCATGTTTGGTAGCTATCATACACCAATCCACAGATCACAGCTCAATTGTTATTCAATATTTAATGCAGAGAAAGAAGAAAGAGATTACTTTCAGCACCAGAGACAGAGCAAAAAAAAAAAAAAGATTTATGTAGCCACATGCCAACGCCATACTTGCAGTGAGACAAGAACAAAACCAAGCACTAAAACAGCATAAGGATCATCAACCTACTATCAACCCTGGCTAATAAGTCCCATCACATTTATCAAATTCAACGACTCAACAAGCAAATAGACAATGAAAGAATTTATGCCGTTATTAGCATTCAAAATCCCTAAAGAACTAGTTTTTCATGACCTTAATGATTGCTTTAATGTAAGGATTAAAGCTTCTTCATATGTCAGTTTTATAACATAGCCTACCCGAAACATCTTCTTCAATTATCATGTTCCAAGAGTAATAATAACCTATCTGAAACTATCACACAAAGGTCTATAGAAACAAGCACAACTTTGCTAAACATGCCCAAGATTCATTTCTCAAACATCTACTCCAAGAGCAAACCACAAAACTTTCTCTTTATTTTGACCAACACTACACCTAAATCGGTCCATAAATTCAACAATTTGACAAAAAGTTCCTCATAAACTATTCAAATTCATTCTTCACTTCGTATGCAATACGTTTCAAACTTCAGCTCTCATCACAAAGCAGTGTACAAGTCCAAAATCTCAGGCATAGATTTTAACTTAGCCCTATTCTAAAATCGAATTTGAATCGAACCATACCAGGATTCGTCACAAGCGGCAGCGATGTTGTCATAGAACCTTCAATATCTCGATTCAGAGCAGCCTGGAACGCGTCGACGTCAGCTCCCGAATGCATCGATTCATCCTAATCAAATTAATTCAACCGGGATCAAAATCACGACGACGCTTCCAGCCACCGAGCAAGACATCACACAAAATTGGATTCGAATAAACGAGTGAGATTAGAGAACCAACCTCGTCTTCTTCGAGGAGCTTGAAGATTGAAGGATCCATTGAAAAAAAAGCTCTAGCTGAGGAAGGCAAAGAGAGTGCTTCGTGAGAGAGGAATTAAAAGGAAACAGTTTGTTAGAAAGTTTTGGAGTAGTAAATTACAGATTGAGCCCTTCTATAAAGAGTAAATAGTAAATGAAAATTGTCAGACGACTCCTTGGTTGGGGGGGAGGAATTAATAATCGAACCGGACCGAGCTAAACGGAAATTCATCAATTCAAATATAAACCAAAATTTATTGTAACCGATAAATTTTACACCAGATTATCACAATCAAAACCTGAGGTTTGTATAACCAAATAGAATTAACCAAAACTTTAAAACATTATCGTATACATTAAAGGAGTAGTAATTTTTCGTGAAAAAATCTTATCTATGGCTTTTATAATCTAAAGTAGATAATAGATAATACCCATGTCATACACCGGACAATATTATGACTAAAATTATTATATTTTATTTATTTAATATGTTTTACAGACTAATATATTTACTGGTTAAGATTTTTTTAAATTTAAATTAATGATTATTTTAGTTATGAATGTAATACATGCAAATATGTAACGTCCCGACCGCCACCGTCTGTAAGCACCTCTACGTCCACTAAGGGCCCATGAGCACTCGATGTCCCTTCTAGGCCCATGGGCCCTACCCTCGTCCGACGGCCGGATTGTTATCTTTCGAGACTCTACAGACTTGTTACTATCTCTACAAATCACCATATGATCTTTTTCCGTGTTTTGGCCTCAACATCTGGATCGACAATCATTTTTCCAGTAGGTCACCCATCTCTAATACTCCAATTTCAAGCACGCTTAACTCTGGAGTTCTCTCAGGACAAGTGACGGAAAAATAAGTGCACTTTGGTGATATAAATAGCCAAATCAAATGATGTTACACTAGTATTCTCATCCATACTATTGATTAACACAATATATAATTTAATATGTAAAATAAATTTATTACACAATTTTGGATAGTAAAATCATACTTTTTTGCCACCTATCTTTTCCACTCGTAGCTTAAGTCTTTATTCTTATGCTTTTCGACTTCTTTCATAGTTTCTAATCTCGTTCGCTTTGACCTCATAACCTCCACAAACAAATATCTAGCAATAGTTACTCTTTCTTCATTTGGGATCCCTCAAATATACTGATCTTCAGAAAAAAGAGATTGGAAACTATACCGACAAACTATAATCATATTAATTAGGCAATATAAAAAGTAAACTATTTAAAAGTAAACTATAATAACCTTAGGGGTGTATTGAATTAAATATTCGGAGAGATTTGAGTTTTAATGAGTTTTGAGATGATTTGGGGAAATTTTGGTGGATCGGGTTATTTCTTTTGAAAAAATTTGAAATCTCACCTAAAACCATGAAATTTTGGTCTTTGTATC
>CM051383.1:3604809-3679809 GCA_028015245.1 Cardamine occulta | reverse complement strand
TTTTACTAAAAAATCCCCTCAAATCTCACCTAAAATTTTTAAATCAAATTCTAATCATGTTTTCAATAACAATGAATTTGAGTGTATAATTTAGAATCATTAATCCAATAACACTGGATTTTAAAAGATTAAAATTCATATTTCAATAACACATGATTTGTCACTAAACTCAAATATCTCCAAATACTCAGACCAATACACCCCTTTAGTAAATAAGAATAGTTAGTCGATTACTACGTGCAAATAGAATCTGCAAATAAAAGTACATTTAAAAATTTCTTTCACCATAAAAAATAAAATCTTGTAGAATAATTTAAAAATTAAACAAAGAATTATAGAAGGAAAAAAAACTCATAACAAACGAAAAGTAAAGACTGATGTGGACAATAATATTGTTGAAGGTATAAATATACTTTGATTCCAAGTTTTAACTGTAACATCCATATTCCTTTTAATTGAGGTTTAATTGGAGTATTTAAAAATGAAGGGCCATGTTGATTAAATCAGTTCTTCCTGCTGAGTTTAATTGATAGTTTAAAGAGTTGTGGGGCTGAATTGGGAAGACTGAAAAGTTGAGGGACTAAAAGAAAATTCTGGAGAATAAAACCCTAAGCCTATTTAAACCCTAAAATTTGCAGAAACCCTAGTTCATTCTCATAATTTTCGTGGCCACTTTCAAGGAGAGAAAGAGAGAGGTTGAGTGTGGATGAAAGAGAAGAAGGAAAGCTTGCACATGAAGGAGATGCAGATATATCCGATATGTCGTGGTAGAACAAAATTTCTACCTATCAAATCGTTTTCAATGGTAAGAAAATTTTGTGGCGTTGTATTTAACCCTTATATCTAGAGGTACCACTTTGCGGATGTTGATTTGGATTAATATTCTGAAAGTTATTCGCATTTTTGTGAGGTACACTGTTTCAGATGCGATCTGGACCAACGTGGATTGAAAGAGATATCGCGAGTTCATCTATGGTCGGATCATCACGAAACTTTGGGCGTAGCTTCAGGACATCTAGGGTTGATTTTCAATGGTGCGATTGGAATGTGGACAGTTAGATTTCGATTTGTGATCCCATCTTTGAGGCTGGTCGTTTCTGTTATTTTTCCAGTTTAGGTTGAAGGTTGTTTTGTTGTTGTGGTTGGCTGTAGAGTGAGGAAGGGAGGTTGCGGTTGTGTTGCTATGACATTTAAAAAATCCTAGAAATTCCTGGAAAGGAAGGTTTCCTTAAAAGGAAAGTACCATCAAGGGAATCGTTGTGAACAAAGGTGAGTGCTTGTGTGTTAGACTGTGGTTAGTCTGAGAACTTGGAGTGGTCTTCGTTCCGTGGTTCTTGTTGTTGGTCCATTAGGAGTAATGGATGTTTATTTTAGTTATTTATGGCATGTGTTGCTTGTTGATATGATTGTGTTTATTGATTGTTGGCATTGGTGAATGTTAGCTTTGTGTAGTTGTTGCCTCATTCTGTATCTTTTATACTGAGACATCTTGTTATGTGATGTATGTAAGGACTGAGTCTTGCTGGAGCTCGTGGGACCAAGGCTGTGGAGTGGATGACATGACCAGAGTCTTTGTTGGTGTCGTTAATTATTTAATTATTTTCATTGGATGGATTATTTAGTATTCGTTTTCGCTAGATTGTTAGTCTGGTTTGACTGGTGTTTTGGAATAAATACAGTGAATTTATTTATTCGGTTAAGTTGTTAGAATATTTTTAAAATTGCTCGTTTTGCATGGTTTGTTGTGGTTTTAACTGGTTCTGATTTAGTGGTTTCTGGGACGGGGTGTTTCATTAACCCTCTTCCTCTGTTGCAGTTTCTGGTTGAGAAAGAATAAAAATTTAAATAATTCAAATATAACTTTGTAAAAATCAATTGTCTAAAATAGAGTTTCCAAGAAAGATAGTAAGTGGATATCAGATTAAAACTTGGGACAGTCTAACTACCTCTCAGATTTTCTGGAACTGTAAGTGACGAACCATAGCAGGGCATGAAAAAATGTTTTGAGTTATTGGGAGTTAAATATGTAGAGGAAGATGAAATTGTTTCAATGATCTTGAAAACCTAAAAACATGGTGATGGAAGCATGGTGAGTGGTGTTACTGGAGGCTGGAGCGAGAGAATATAGGTATTTTAAAATAATTTTTGAACAAATATATATAGAAAATGGAAAAATTAATAAGTGGAAAGAAGTTAGATGTGTTTTATTGTTATTTTGGTTATCTTTTTAACTTTTTAAAAAGGAGGTTAACGTGAGTTTTGTTTTTTTTTGCAGTTTTTTCCTTATCTGCTTTTTAGTTTTGATATTTTTTAATAGTTTAAATTTATAATAAATATCTATGTGGTGTAATTGTTTTTTATAAAAATCTATGTGGCACTATTTAATTGGTGTGCTTTATAATATAAAGGATATGTACAATTGATAGGTTGAGCAATTTACACTTGTTTTAAAGCTTTTGAATAGTAGCATATACAAAAAATAATCTTTTTTATCAATATGGATGATGTGATGATTTTGTTTTGTACTATAATATAAATGGTTATCAAATCTTTTTTGTTCAATTTGATTGGCTATTAATATTTTTTATTTTATTTTTAAATAATTTAATTTAATTATTTTAGTTACTTATATAATTGTACTTCCCTATTTTTTTATTTGGTCGTCTATTACATCAGTTTTGTTGAGGGAAATTATTTAGAAAACAAAATAAATAAGATTATTCATGAAACATAATACTCGCTGACCAAAAATTGTATGGTTGATCCATGTAAAATATCCACATACGAGGTAAAGCCCCTAAATTTTATTTTTCAAGTGACGTGGTTTCTAAGAATATTTTCTTCTTCTTGGTGCACATGTTTCCTTTTACTTTCAATTTTCCTTTTATTTTAAGTTTTAACTTAATTCGAAAATCTGACCAAAGAAGATGAACCACCAGGAGTTTGTCAATTTGAGATAAATTGAGATCACTGATGAATGTTTTCTTCGGTTAGACCTCCAAATTAAGTTAAAACTTCAAATGAAAGGCAAAATTGAAAGTAAAAGGAAATATATCCACCAAGAAGAAGAAAATATTCTTTAGAATACACATGTCTTAATTGGAAAATAAAATTTAGGGGCGTTACCTCATATGTGGACATTTTACATGGACCAAACATACAATTTCTGGTTATTAGTGCTGGGATTAATGACCCGCACCCGCGGGCCCCGCGGGTTTTGACCCACTGCAAGGCGGGTTCGGATATGCATATGAAAGACCACTGATTTGCGGGTCTAACGGGGCGGGGCAAAACATTTCGCGGGTTACGCGGGTGAGCCCCGCGGGTTATGCGGATACCCGCATAAAACTAAATTAAATTCTAATCTTCATGGGCCTCTGTTTCTTATTTTGGGCTTCTTCACTGAGGCCCATGCTTCTGTTGCAAATCAGTCCATGAGTTATGTGTAGTTTATATTCACTGCGGTTTTTTTGGCGGGTTAGCGGGTTGGCGGGTTTTAGTTTTTTGCAGGCAGCTCATTTTCTGATGTGTGGGTTACCCACGGGGACCGCGGGGTTTTGGCGGGGCGGTCGCGGGTCTAAAAGAAAAGTCCACTTCTTAGGCGGGGCGGGTTCGGGTATTAAAAATTTAAGTTAAACCCGCGGATTAATGGGCTATGCGAGGCGAGGCAGCCCGCATCCCAGGACTACTGGTTATTGGACAAGACACACATTTTTAACGAGATTCAGCAAATGCCTACGTCCTCAAACTTTGTTGAAAATACTTCTTGAACACATTTTTAGTTAGTGTTCAATCTCGGATTTACACAACCCTAAGATCTTTTCTTACTTGTTCCCGATCTATTTCTGACCCACTATGAGATCCCTAAGATCAACAACAATGATCTATACTCAGGACTTTCCCTTAGAGATAAGGTTCAATATGCATGGAAGACCATGGATTTTTAAAAAGTGTTTTAGGTTTTAAAAAAATTAATTGACCCCCAATCAAAATATTATTAACTGCCTTCAAATTTATATTGATGTGTAACTTAATAAATAAATTTAACACTGTACCATATTTAATTATGTTAAATCTAATAATTTGTTCCTTTAAATATAGATCATAAATATCTTTTATCGTTAGTTTATTCTTTTCATATTTTCCTTATTTTTTCAGTTTTTCTTTACTGTTGAAGCCAAAACTAAAATTTAAGTTGTGTAAATTTTTTATATCTTTTTAGTTTGTTACACGAAAAAATGTTTTAACAAGAATTTCACTAATAAATTTTAAATTTACTCATTCTCTTCTTATATTTTTATCAACCATACATTAGTTAAAAATAACTTTCGGATTGATTCTCTAATCTGAAAGCAAAAATTTTATGAAAAAAAGGAATCAATAAATTTACTTCTAAAGGAGAAAAAATCAACATATTTTAACATTCAAAACATATAACCAAAAAAAACATAAAACTAATTCGAATACATCCACACATGTTTCTAAAAAAATGGAGAAAACAAGACATTCATTCTTTTTTTTTTCTTGACTTGGTTTTGATACAATTTTTAGATGCAAATAAAAGTAGACTGAAAAATTATTTACTAAATCTAACTACAAATTCAAAGACATGTAATAAAACAAATTTAAAGTTAGGAGAATGTACCTTAGATTTTAATGGAATAAAATAATCTCCTCGAGATTATTGCCCATCAACCCTAGTTTCCTCCTTTTCTGTTCCAACAACCTCACTGATTCTAATTTTTACAACAACCTCGCAGAGCTTCCAAAGAATTGACTTGTGTTTGCATTTAACAAGAAACCAGTATCAGCGAGCTGAGCCAGCTGAGCGCTCAGATTTCGTTACTAAGCTGTAAATCCTCACCAAAATAAACTTCCACCTGCATTTCACTTAATCCATATCTAAGAAACTTCACAATCCAAAACACAAGAATGAGAAAGCAAAAACGAGTCTACAATGGCAAATGATATTTGCTTACCTTATCGAGATTAGCTATTCTTCCAAAGTGAAGTAACTTTTCCAAAGCAACATTCAACAACTGTTGAGACAATGATCCACTGAGATTCAATGTAATATTTTCAATTTTGTGACACATTATTATCTACCTATCTAACATGAAATTTGCTTCCTTTTGAACTTCAGAAACAATTTCTAATGAACATATACTTATAGTACTTTCAATTCTTTTTCCACATTAAAAACATAATCTTTCGAATGGAGATGAGTCAATAGATGAAAGAAGAGCAGAGAAATTGGGAAATCAGACCTGTTTATGTTGATAAAAGGGATCATCTTTGGAAAGCTCTAGACATAAATCTCTAGTCTTTTACATGATATTCAAAGCACCAACCTTGCAATAACCAGCAATAAGATTAAACATATAACTCGCTACGACAAATGCACTGTTTAATTGTAGCAGAGCTTTCACTAAACCAAGTCTGTTATTACATAAACAATAAGGAAAATTAGGGTTTAAGTGAAATAAATTTGAAGATTGCCATATAAGGAAGAGCTGAGAAAGCGAGGAACTTGGCAGTATCAAACCGAGTAACGGAAGAAGAAGAGGGTTTTTGAATGGGGAAAAGGAAATGAAACTCTTTGTATTGTTCAGAGGGTTTTAATCTCTCTCGGTTTGAGTTTCCAATTTTTAAAATTTCTGGTTGAAGTTGTCTTTGGTCTATGTATCTAAAAGCGATAAATGGTTATGGCATAACCAGTTGAAGTTGTCTTTGGTCTATGTATCTAAAAGCGATAAATGGTTATGGCATAACCAGTTGAAGTTGTCTTTGGTCTATTTGACACATACATTCAAATGGGATAAGGATTTGCCTAGTGTGGAACAGGAGCGGGTGAGTAATGGAAATTGATAATAATGAGAAAGAGAAAAGTGAAGAAGATGGTATAGATGAGTTGTATGTTATGCAAGAGAAGGCTGAGGCGCAAACAAGTTTTAAAAGTTTAAGTAAATATCAACATACGGGTCTGCTGAGAATTTGGGAAAACTTGAAGTTGAAAAGAAGAAAATAGCTCTTTTTCTCTTTTCAACTTCGAGCTTCCCAAATTTTCAAGCACAAGTATATGTTGACAATTATATTTACCTAAAATTTAAAATGTGTATGCTCTTCAACTATCTCCTTCATAACATGCAATTCATCCACGTCATCTTCTTTCCTCTCTCTTTCTCACCACTATCGTTCTCTATACTCTTCCGCTCTTGCTCCATACTAGGCACATCCTTATTCAATCTTAGTTATCGTTACTTGTTCATTTTCACGAGTAGGAAAAGTCTCAAACTTCCAATTCCTTATGATTTAAAGCTAATACAAAAAATTCCAACATTTCCAAGGCTTAATTTTAAAAACCCAAGCAAAAAGTTTGATCCTTGAATATATTTTTGAATAATTAGTATAATTTGTATAATCACTACGTTTTCACAAGTAGAATAATGTAAGAACTCTAACATTTCCAAGGCTTCCTCTTAAAACCCAAGCATAAATTTTGATAAATCTTTCAAAACAAAATTTCAAAAAACTATGATAACGAATAAAAAAATTACCGTAGAGAAAAGAGGCGATGAGGGAGAGTTGTAGAGAGCCTAATCAGAATCTTTCACTTTCATAGCCTTCAGTGATGAAACAAAAAAGAGATTAAAGAAAAAGTTATGGGTATAAAATAGACTAGTGAAAATAGATTGGGAAGAACAAAAATTAAGGATTCTTCCACAAACTAGAGAATCGAACGCTATGTTAGTATTTATATTATATGTGTTAAAATCTAGTGTCATTTAGGTAAGATAATCATATTGACAAAATTTTCTTTGCAACAATGAATTGGTGGCAAAATGTAAGTTAGCATGATGTTTTTCGCAACAGTTTAAAGCAAATAATGCAACCTTATGTCATTGGCTAAATTAACATGTTATGCATGTTAAGACACATGTTAAGCTGAAAGAAACTATGTTAAAAGAATGAGTAGGATCATTCAGTTGACACCTCTAATTCTCTTTCAATCTACAAGTTTTAGATGTAAATTTTTGTAGATTCAAAATTATTTGATAAATCGAACTACGAATTCAACAATGTATAATAAAACAAAATTAAAATTAGGAGAATATATCTTAAATTTTGATAGAATACAATAATCTCCTCGAAATTGTTGAAATCTCTTTCTTTTCATTTGTGCGGCTTTCTATGTGAAAATGTATGCGAGATCTCTATTTATTAAAATTTTTTGGATGCACTCCAAAACCCTAGAATATTAGGGTCGGTTAGGCCTAAAACATTTCAAAAATTGTAACATTTACACACCTAGGCCCAAAAAATTTGGGCCTAACCGACGCTAATTGAAACGACCGCACTTTTTAATTTTTTTTGCACATGGAAATAATGAACTAATGCCCATACATTAAACGTTCAAAACCATACAACAACCACACCAACGACCACGAATATCAACAGTGTACCGGTTCTAGCAATCCTACGAAAGCTAAAAAAAACCACAAAACTACCAGGTCCTAATCATCCCCTCCTCACTGCCTCGATTCCACGATCACGCCTTATCTTTACCTGCATCGACAAAAGTGATGCATCAACATTTGGTAAACCAAACACTGAGTGAGATTGATCCTCCCAACAACAGGCTATCAAAAAGCACTAATCAATTTTTAATAACCAAGACAACACGAAGAATTAATTAACACCAATTAAAACTTCCAACAACAAAATAGTAATTCCACACCAAGAAAAGCTAAACAATAGCAGGAATAGTAAACACACTTTAACAGCATGAATAGTATCCACTTTCACAGCATGAATGGTAAATATGCTTTCACAGCATGAATAGTAAACATTTTCTCAGAATGAATAGTAAACATTTTCTCAGAATGAATAGTAAACATTTTCTCAGAATGAATAGTAAACATTTTCTCAGAATGAATAGTAAACATTTTCTCAGAATGAATAGTAAACATTTTCTCAGAATGAATAGTAAACATCCAAATTCACCAAGAAGGGCACATGAACACCAATCAAGCTTTCAAGGCATAACTACACAAATCCATGGTTTTCTAACCACCACAAGCTTAGCAAACACTAGCTAAAGCTTCACAAGTGACCCATAGAATTCTCAAGAACCCACAAAAATCACAATCACCAAATCAAACATAAGAACTCACAATCAAAGCTTAACAAGGCACAACAATCACAAATCCATGGTTTTCTAACCACCACAAGCTTAGCAAACACTAGCTAAAGCTTCACAAGCTTAGAAAACACCTCCCTTAAGCTTAACAAAAAATTGGAAACCAACCAAAAGAAATTAAACTCCCCAAGCCCCCCCACACAACCTTAAATATAATCTTTGGTCCCAACTCACCTTAGAATGGATGGATCTAAGCTTAGATGGACTCCCCAAGCTCAAGAAGATCTCTCCTACTCCTCCAAACCCCACAGCCAAACCCTAGCTTCTGTCCACTCTTTTTCCAAGCTCCACAAGCTTCACACCCCCTTGATCTCGCAAGATCCAAGCTTCTCACAAGCTCACCAAGCCTTTCTCTTCTTCCTCTCTCTTCTTTCTCTTAGCTCACAAGCTCAAGAACTCTCCCACACTTAGAAGAAAATGGCATGCTCAAGGAGAAGAAGAAGAAGAAGCCAAATTGATTTTTGCCCCTTCCTTTGAGAAAAACCCCACAACTTCCGAAACGATTTATGACACCCCCGGAACAAATCTAAATTAATTATTTCAAACCCATAATTAATTTTTCTAGACTTTTCTAAGGTTCATAAACTCAAAAAAATTTCTAAATTAATTAATTTTCTGGAACACGGGCGTTACACTAATATTATAAAATGTCTAATACGTATTTAGAACAAATTAAAGTTAATTGCCTCTAAATCGATCTAATATATCCTATATATATATATGATTAAACACACAACAAATGATACAAACGGATCATTATCCACAGTATTTGATTACATCTTCCCAGTTGAAAAAGTAAATAAACTTAACAAATTGTCAGAATCATTCTGAATGTTATAAACCGACATGTTTGTTTCAAATTTCAACACACCTAAAAAGTTGAAGATATAGATTATATGCTTATACAGAGATCACATCCTAATGGTTTATACAGAGAATAAATGTACCTCATTGAAATTTTATTTTCAAACGGACCCCTACTGTTTCAAAAACCATTCCCATGAGACCCCATTTGAAAATCATTTTTCAAATTCATCGATCAAATCCTAGAGAATATGTGAATCTTTTCATCAATACCTAGAGAGTAGAGATTATGTGAATCCTAATGGAAGTTTATCAATAGATCTATAGCTGAAATATGTGAAATAACTTGGAATCGGTAATCATTAAAACTAGAACCTAGGAAAGAGTTTAGAGGACAAATTTTTTTTTATAATAAAAATCTTGGGTGATAACAAAATTGTGTCATGGTTAATTTAGTAAACAATTTGTATTCATGTCCAAAATATAATGCAAGCTTAATACAGATAGAGCAAGACACATATAGACGAGAATTTTCTTTTAACAAAAACCAAAAAAGTTCCAAAAAAGTTCTTTTTGGTTTAGTTCAAATAGTTTTTTGTTTTTTTTTTTTGTTTAGTTTCATCGAACCAAATCAACATTATCTAACCAAATATTGAAATAAATTTTAACCGATTATTATTAAATATTTTTCTTGCCTATTTCTAAAAAAAATTGCAACGAAAAATTAAATCCTAATGAAGTTTAAGTTCCTTTTTTTACAAAAACCATGAGTACATTTCATTGAAACTGAACACAAGATTTGGGTCTGCTCTTTCTAAGATCCACGCTCATTATGGTGAGTGACTGTGTTTTGAACTCAGACTCACAATACATCCCTTTTATTCAGTGACATGGGTTATTCAAACCATTAATGTGATAAAATGCCAAAGCGCGATATAGATGAATTATGTTTCATGAAACTAAAGAAATAGATGTCTATAAATACCAATAAAAATAATATCACAACAGCTAAAAAATGGGTAAATATAACAAATCTTCTCCAAAATCATCATCCTTTGATGAGGCATTTCAAAACCCTTGGCTACAAGTTCATGCTTCAAAAGTCAATGATAACAGCAAGATTGTTTCGTAGGAAACAAGTTACGCATATTAAAAGCTTCTGAATCAACTGTTTCTTTGATTTTCCAGTCTTGGCTCCAATTTAAATATCTGCTAATTATTATTCTTAATGACACAAACCAAATTCAACTCTTAAACTTTCCAATAAACTACACACCAAATTGTCAAAAATCAAAACCAGGTAACAAGAAGAATTTAAGAATCAACCTTATTAATGAGCTGTTAGAAGAATTCTCAATGTCTTGAGTCTCTTTATCCAGAACACCTACTGTAAGCATACAGCTTCATAGCTCTACCAAATACTTAATATATTAATTAGAGCATACACCTTCAGCTACATACTGCTTCTGCTCTTTACAGCTACTGGTCTACTATACGCTACACCAATCAAGGCCTTAATAGGGGCATAGACAGATTCATCGCAAGTCGGAACCTATGTGTGGAAAAATTATTTATATATATTTTATATTAATTTGACATATAAAAATCATGTAAAATATTTTTCTTTTAGAAAAAATATAAAGAACACTAAAAATGTTTTATTCTAATTTCAAATTAAAATTCACTGTAGAAATTTATCTACATTAATAAAGTTAAAGCCTAAACAATCTTCAATAATAGTATAAGGAACAAGAAAAACTAAATTTTTTAGAAAATATCAAATGGTGAGAAAGAGCGGATGAGTTTAGAGAAGAGTGAAGAAGATGGTGTGGATGAGTTGCGTGTTATGAATGAGATAATTGAGGCACAAACATGTTTTAAAAGTTTACGTAACTATATCAACCAAAGCTTATGTTTGAGAATTTGGGAAAGTTTGGAGTTGAAAAGGAAAAAAAGCTAATTGATGAATGGAAGGCATTGATTGTTGAGGAACTTCAACTCTATATCTAGAAACAATATTTCTCCATAAAACTTGCAAATGGAGGAGTTTCTCTTTAATTCAAGAAAACATCAAGTTGGTGCATCAAGGCTTGTGCATGCTGGCTCAATTAAGAGTCTATATTTCCGTTGGATGCCACTCATCAATATCACGTCTTTGTTATCAAAGAATCTTCTTCTCGATACTTTACACATTACAACTTTCTGGAAGGTCGGTCTTGAAGCAATAACTGAGTATAACAACCAGTTAACCACTTTGGTCTTGAAGACTAGCGATTTCGCTGTGAAGATTTCTATGCTTGAGTTACTCAGCATACAGATCTTCAAGTACTCTGAAAAAGTTCATGAATTCCAGTCCGAGAAAGTGAATAGGATAATGGAACATGCTTACTTGAATTTGTCAGAAGACTGCGAATACGATGATGAGACGGGAACACAACTTTGTAATCCCCTCTATGATCTATTATCCGCTAGGACATTGACGGTTTTCCTTTTCTCATTCAGTTGATTAAAGATGCTCTGGAGATAAATCACCAGTCTTTGACAAGATATTCAAAGTCCCAACCTTGCAATAACCAGCAATAAGATTAGTCATGAAACATAATAATCCCTGACCAGAAATTGTATGGTTGATCCATGTAAAATATCCACATACGAGGTAAAGCCCCTAAATTTATTTTCCAAGTGACGTGGTTTCTAAGAATATTTTCTTCTTCTTGGTGAACACGTTTCCTTTTACTTTCAATTTTTCTTTCATTTTAAGTTTTAACTTAATTCAAAAATCTGACCAAAGAAACCACTAGGAGTTTGTCAATTTGAGATAAATTGAGATCACTGATGAGTGTTTTCTTTGGTCAGACCTTCGAATTAAGTTAAAACTTCAAATGAAAGGCAAAATTGAAAGTAAAAGGAAATATATCCACCAAGAAGAAGAAAATATTCTTAGAATACACATGCCTTAATTGGAAAATAAAATTTAGGGGCTTTACCTCATATGTGGACATTTTACTTGGACCAAACATACAATTTCTGGTTATTGGACAAGACACACATTTTTAGCGAGATTCAGCAAATGCCTACGTCCTCGAACTTTGTTGAAATTACTTCTTGAACACATTTGTAGTTAGTGTTCAATCTCGGACTTACACAAACCTAAGATCTTTTCTTAACTTGTTCCCGATCTATCTCCGACCCACTATGAGATCCCTAAGATCAACAACAATGATCTATACTCAGGACGTTCCCTTAGAGATAAGGTTCAATATGCGTGGAAGACCATGGATTTTTAGAAAGTGTTTTAGGTTTAAAAAAAAAAAAATTGACCCCCTATCAAAATATTATTAATCGCCTTCAAATTTATATTGATGTGTAACTTAATAAATAAATTTAACACTGTATCATATTACCCCAATATCTTTACCATACATAAATATAAAATAAATATGTATCCATTAAATTATGTTAAATCTAATTATTTTTTCCTTTAAATATAGATCATAAATATCTTCTATCGTGAGTTTATTCTTTTCATATTTTCCTCATTTTTTCAGTTTTTGTTTACAATTGAAGCCAAAATTAAAATTTAAGTTGTGTAAAATTTATATCTTTTTAGTTTGTTACACGAAAAATGTTTTAACAAGAATTTTCACTAATAAATTTTAAATTTACTCATTCTCTTCTTATATTTTTATCAACCACACATTAGTTATAAAAATAACTTTCGGATTGATTCTCTAATCTGAAAGCAAAAATTAAGGGATAAAAGGGATCATCTTTGGAAAGCTCTAGACATAAATCTCTAGTCTTTTACATGATATTCAAAGAACCAACCTTGCAATAACCAGCAATAAGATTAAACATATAACTCGCTACGACAAATACACTGTTTAACTGTAGCAGAGCTTTCACTAAACCAAGTCTGTTATTACATAAGCAATAAGGAAAATTAGGGTTTAAATGAAATGAATTTGAAGATTACGATATAAGGAAGAGCAGAAAAAGCGAGGAACTTGGCAGTATCAAACCGAGTAACGGAAGAAGAAGAGGGTTTTTGAATGGGGAAAAGGAAATGAAACTCTCTGTATTGTTCAGAGGGTTTCAATCTCTCTCGGTTTGAGTTTCCAATTTTTAAAATTTCTGGTTGAAGTTGTCTTTGGTCTATGTATCTAAAAGCGATAAATGGTTATGGCATAACCAGTTGAAGTTGTCTTTGGTCTATTTGACACATACATTCAAATGGGATAAGGATTTGCCTAGTGTGGAATAAGAACGGGTGAGTAATGAAAATTGATAATGGTGAGAAAGAGAAAAGTGAAGAAGATGGTATAGATGAGTTGTATGCTATGAAAGAGAAGGCTGAGGCGCAAACAAGTTTTAAAAGTTTAAGTAAATATCAACATACGGGTCTGCTGAGAATTTGGAAAAACATGAAGTTGAAAAGAAGAAAATAGCTCCTTTTTTCTTTTCAACTTCGAGCTTCCCAAATTTTCAAGCACAAGTATATGTTGACAATTATATTTACCTAAACTTAAAAATGTGTATGCTCTTCAACTATCTCCTTCATAACATGCAATTCATCCATGTCATCTTCTTTCCTCTCTCTTTCTCACCATTATCGTTCTCTATACTCTTCCGCTCTTGCTCCATACTAGGCACATCCTTATTCAAACTTAATTATCGCTACTCGTTAATTTTCACGAGTAGGAAAAGTCTTAAACTTCCAATTCCTTATGATTTTAAGGTAATGTAAAAAATTCCAACATTTCCAAGGCTTAATTTTAAAAACCCAAGCAAAAATTTTGATCCTTGAATACATTTTTGAATAATTAGTATAATTTGTATAATCACTACGTTTTCACAAGTAGAATAATGTAAGAACTCTAACATTTCCAAGGCTTCCTCTTAAAACCCAAGCATAAATTTTGATAAATCTTTCAAAACAAAATTTCAAAAAACTATGATAACGAATAAAAAAATTACCGTAGAGAAAAGAGGCGATGAGGGAGAGTTGTAGAGAGCCTAATCAGAATCTTTCACTTTCAAAGCCTTCAGTGATGAAACAAAAAAAGAGATTAAAGAAAAAGTTATGGGTATAAAATAGAATAGTGAAAATAGATTGGGAAGAACAAAAAATTAAGGATTCTTCCTCAAACTAGAGAATCGAACGCTATGTTAGTATTTATATTATATATGTTAAAATCTAGTGTCATTTAGGTAAGATAATCATATTGACAAAATTTTCTTTGCAACAATGAATTGGTGGCAAAATGTAAGTTAGCATGATGTTTTTCGCAACAGTTTAAAGCAAATAATGCAACCTTATGTCATTGGCTAAATTAACATGTTATGCATGTTAAGACACATGTTAAGCTGAAAGAAACTATGTTAAAAGAATGAGTAGGATCATTCAGTTGACACCTCTAATTCTCTTTCAATCTACAAGTTTTAGATGTAAATTTTTGTAGATTCAAAATTATTTGATAAATCGAACTACGAATTCAACAATGTATAATAAAACAAAATTAAAATTAGGAGAATATACCTTAAATTTTGATAGAATACAATAATCTCCTCGAAATTGTTGAAATCTCTTTCTTTTCATTTGTGCGGCTTTCTATGTGAAAATGTATGCGAGATCTCTATTTATTAAAAAATTTTTGGATGCACTCCAAAACCCTAGAATATTAGGGTCGGTTAGGCCTAAAACATTTCAAAACTTGTAACATTTACACACCTAGGCCAAAAAAAATTGGGCCTAACCGACCCTAATATTATAAAATGTCTAATACGTATTTAGAACAAATTAAAGTTAACTGCCTCTAAATCGATCTAATATATCCTATATATATGATTAAACACACAACAAATGATACAAACGGATCATTATCCACAGTATTTGATTACATCTTCCCAGTTGAGAAAGTAAATAAACCTAACAAATTGTCAGAATCATTCTGAATGTTATAAACCGACATGTTTGTTTCAAATTTCAACACACCTAAAAAGTTGAAGATATAGATTATATGCTTATACAGAGATAACATCCTATTCTAATGGTTTATACAGAGAATAAATGTACCTCATTGAAATTTTATTTTCAAACGGACCCCTACTGTTTCAAAAACCATTCCCATGAGACCCCATTTGAAAATCATTTTTCAAATTCATCAATCAAATCCTAGAGAATATGTAAATCTTTTCATCAATACCTAGAGAGTAGAGATTATGTGAATCCTAACGGAAGTTTATCAATAGATCTATAGCTGAAATATGTGAAATAACTTGGAATCAGTAATCATTAAAACTAGAACCTAGGAAAGAGTTTAGAGGACAAATTTTTCTTTATAATAAAAATCTTGGGTGATAACAAAATTGTGTCATGGTTAAGTTAGTAAACAATTTGTATTCATGTCCAAAATATAATGCAAGCTTAATACAGATAGAGCAAGACACATATAGACGAGAATTTTCTTTTAACGAAAACCAAAAAAGTTCAAAAAACGTTCTTTTTGGTTTAGTTCAAATAATTTTTTGTTTTTTTTTTTGTTTAGTTTCATCGAACCAAATCAACATTATCTACCCAAATATTGAAATAAATTTTAACCGATTATTATTAAATATTTTTCTTGGCTATTTCTAAAAAAAAAATTGCAACGAAAAATTGAATCCAAATGAAGTTTAAGTTCCTTTTTTTACAAAAACCATGAGTACATTTCATTGAAACTGAACACAAGATTCGGGTCTGCTCTTTCTAAGATCCACGCTCATTATGGTGAGTGACTGTGTTTTGAACTCAGACTCACAATAATCCCTTTTATTCAGTGACATGGGTTATTCAAACCGTTAATGTGATAAAATGCCAAAGCGCGATATAGATGAATTATGTTTCATGAAACTAAAGAAATAGATGTCTATAAATACCAATAAAAAAATATCACAACAGCTAAAAAATGGGTAAATATAACAAATCTTCTCCAAAATCATCATCCTTTGATGAGGCATTTCAAAACCCTTGGCTACAAGTTCATGCTTCAAAAGTCAATGATAACAGCAAGATTGTTTCGTAGGAAACAAGTTACGCATATTAAAAGCTTCTGAATCAACTGTTTCTTTGATTTTCCATCTTGGCTCAAATTTAAATATCTGCTAATTATTATTCTTAATGACACAAACCAAATTCAACTCTCAAACTTTCCAATAAACTACACACCAAATTGTCAAAAATCAAAACCAGGTAACAAGAAGAATTTAAGAATCAACCTTATTAATGAGCTGTTGAAAAAATTCTCAATGTCTTGAGTCTCTTTATCTAGAACACCTACTGTAAGCATATAATTGTTATCGAACAAGAGAGTCGAATAACTTATATAAAAAGATAATTCTTTCTTAACACTGGTGCTCCCTAGGAAGACTACATGAAATTCTAGGCGATTGAGGGTATATTGATTTAAGAATTACGGCATCAGCTATTGTAGCGGAAGCATTAGCTACACATAGCCGGGGGAGACATAGGCTGGAGTCTCTAAACCTTGTTGAAATACAGAGATTGAATTTCAAATATTTAACTCTCTTAAATCTAACATTCACAATAAACCAAGATTAGTATATTTATAGTAAAATTCATTTCCAGATTTTGTAAAATGTAGTCCAAATATTCTAATTAAGTACACATTAATCTACCTTATATCAAATAATTTTGAAGGAATTTTCTATTTTAAGTATTTTTTTAACATATTTAAAGTTGATGGTTTTTCTTATTAAATATATAACTGAGGTGGTTTTTTCACAATTCATCTTTAGTTGAGGGTTTTATTATCAAAAACCCATAAAAACTTTAAAAAATTTATATTACCTTATAAACCCTTATAAACGTTTTATAAGGTTTTTATAAACCTTCCAAGGCATTTGAAAAACATATAAGAATATTTTTATAAGGTCTTTATACCATTTTTATAAGACCATTATAAGCCCTTATAAACAATATAAGAATATAAAATCTTATTAAACTTTATAAAACTTTATAAGAATGTTTTTATACAATTTTATAGAGTTTTATATGAGTTTATAAACATTTATAAACAATTTAACCATTAACTCATCAACCTATTAGAGTCAAAATTTTCACCCATTAGGATTCATGGGTTGGATTGGGTTCGGTCATACCCATGACCCATAACCCATTTTGACACCCTTAGTTGCATCACTTGGGTGTATATTATATATATTGAATTTGATTAAATCTGTACATAATTGTATTATTTTACCAGAAATTTTTATTTACTCAACCAGCTCATAGTCTAAAAATTAATAAAGATTTTATTTAGTCAACATCTCAAGAGTCATTTGATATTTAAAAGTATAATAAATTTTTAACTTAATTCTCAATTTATGTGAATAAATTCAAGACAACACTCACTGAATTGTATTTACTTTGACTACTAATAATTTTATTTTATTTAAATAATAATAATTGTATATATGTTTTATTATTATTATTATTATTATTATTATTATTATTATTATTATTATGATTATTATGATTATTATGATTATTATTATTATTATTATTATTATTATTATTACTATTATTATTATTATATTATTATTATTATTTAAATTTCTATGATGAATACTTTTATATTTTTATATGTATTTTGAATATAAACTATGCACTTTTATTTTTATACATATGTAATCTCATTATTTAAAGTTTGGTTGCACTCACAAGAGTTCGACATATGTTAAAATTATAATTAATAAGATCATGACACATGTCACTTAATCGATGAGATTTTGACACATGTAAAATATATTATGTTATTTTTGTTTTCCATAATAGAAAAAAATCACAGAAAATAAATTAAAGAATAAAATATATAATTTTTTACTTTCTATTTTTCTAATATAAGTTATATTTTATTGTCTCAATAAAATTTAAACTTTAATTTTTTATTTTTTATTTTTAGATTTTATTTTATTTAAGCTCCAATTATTTTTTATCACACGTTTCTAATTATTTGTAACACATATATGTATTTAATTTCATGGATCAAACAGTTAAATAGAATGAAAACTCAAAGCGAACTTTTTTATCGGAGCCAACTGTCATACATAAATTTTGATCTGAATGAGGGATGAAGGCAATGGATTTTTTTGCTGGAGATTGAAGATAATTGTGGAGGTGAATCTGTAGTTGGAAACGAAAGAAAGCCGCTGAAACCAAATAATTTCATAAATGTAGTGCAAAGATATGAATAAAAATCAAGAGCTGATAATAGTAGGGGTGAATTAGAGGATGTTCTCGAAAAAAGTTAATAGACAAGGAATGACAAAAGAATTCAGAGAGTGAAGGTGCGAGAGAGAAAGGAGATTCAGTTGGAAACCGAAATAAGATTTGCACCATATAAGAGATATAGATCGAGAGATGGGAGAAAGGCGGTGGAACTTCTGCTAGAGATTGAAAATTATGGTGGATAGGAATACGAAGATGAAAAAGAAAATAAACTGTAAAAGCTAAACAACTTCATAAATAAGACCGATACATGAATTAAAAAAAAAGAACTGGTGATAGAAGGATTGAGCTAGAAGATATTGTCGTAAAACGACAAGAGACGAAAAAAAAATGGCGAAGGACTTTGACATGTGAAAGTAAGAGAGGAAAAATATATTCGGTTGGAAACCGAGATAAGATCTAAAACATGGAGAGGAAATGGACAACATATATACTTCTAAAAGAACGTATCCTCCCAGATATGAGCGAGAGCATAGCTATCGGTCACCAAATCTATTTTTCCAGTTCTCACATGGTGGTCGGAAAAAACAAACAACAAGATGATACCAAAAAATTATGTATGTGGTCTAAATTTTCAATATATTAATAATGATATTGTAATATAGAAATTTAAATTAATTTATTCATGTTGAAAAATAAACTTATGTAAATCACTCTCTTTTCTAAAAGAATATGTTCTCTACTTATTTCCTAAAAAAGTTTTTAAAATATCATTAACAATAAATTTTAAATTTCAAAAAAACCCGTCTATCGGACGGAGCCTAATCTAGTATTATATATATAATCAATATATTATTTTGGGTTTCCGTTATACTTTATATATTTTTATAAATTTTAAATGTGGAAAATGAGATTAATTTTAAAGGAACTTTAGCTCATCATTAGTTTTTAAACAGGGTCGCTCTTGAGATTATTAAGGCCTAAAAATATATTGTTAGCGGCCCTTATCAGAAAAGCTATTATTTACGATTTAAACACCCAACGACTGTTTTTTAATTGAAATGTTTTTGACGAAATTGGTGTGCTCCATAAAATCTTTTATCACTTCTAACTTTCTTATATTTTTTCGTTCTTGAAACTTGAAGGCTGAGTTTTTTTTACCACGCTTCCAAGTTTTTAATATACAGAATCTCAACGTGGTGGTTTAGCCGGTTCGATCCTAATTCTATATAAACACTTTATCCAAAAAGATTTTATATAAACACATAGAAATATTTAAGCAATAAACTGGATTACATTTGGATTGTGTTTTCATATAATAGTGATTTTTATTTTATATATATATATATATTTAATTTATATTCTTTAATTTGACATGCTTAAAAGTATGAATTCTATGTTTTCTTACTTTATTATTTACCTAACATTTTTCTTACTTAAGATAATTCACCTAACATAATATAACTATTAAACTCAATCGTGAGTTCAAATATTAGAGTAAAATGTTTACATCACTTTCATTTGATTAGATTATCACTTATAATTGTTAATTAAAATTTTAGTTGAGATTTATTGATGATAAGTTTTATTTTAATACATATATTTTAATCACTAAAATTTCACATAGTGACTATCAATTTGGTGTTTATTTCTCTAGTATCACATAAAGTTTTTAAAAATACTTCTAAGATAGGTTTCACCTATGATATTTTATTTTTCCAAAATATAATTAACAAAAACAAACTAAATGCGAATGTCCAAAAGGGTATAATATTTTCAGAGATTTGATTAAATTATTTTTCTTATTCAATTCTTAAATAAATGTATCTATTATTGACTATGATTTTTTCCTGTTTATGATTATGATTTTGTAATCTGTGTTATCATATTTATGGCTATGATTTGTTCATAATTATTTCTAAAATTCTCTAGTTCATGGTTAATTTACAAGTCAATAACTCATATTCAAAATTTTTAATAAGGAAAATAATTTTAGAAATGTATTGAAGAAGAATCTTTGACCTACTAATAAAACCAAATCTTTAGAATAATTTCAAAAAATCACAATTATTTGTTTCTAAATAACTTACGTTTACCAACCTGTAATTTTAAATTAAGTATCTTTAATTAAAAGAAACGAACCTTTGTACCCCTCATTACTATAAAAGCAATACATCCATGATCCAAAACAAAACACAAACAAGAGGGGAACAAAAAAACTAAGAGTGAAAAATCTAAAATGACAAGAAAAAAGGTGAAACTTGCTTTCATTGCTAACGATTCATCGAGAAAAGCAACTTTTAAAAAGAGAAAGAAAGGTTTGATGAAGAAAGTGAACGAGCTCTCCACATTGTGTGGTGTTTCTGCTTGTGCCATCATCTATAGTCCCTACGACACTAGTCCTGAAGTGTGGCCATCAAATTCTGGTGTGGAAAGGGTAGTTTCAGAATTTAGGAAGCTGCCGGAGACGGACCAACATAAGAAAATGGTGGACCAAGAAACCTTTCTTGGACAAAGAATTGCCAAAGCGACCGAGCAGTTAAGAAGACAGAGGAAAGAAAACAGGGAACTGGAGATGACAGAAGTCATGTTTCAGATTTTGGCTAGAAACATGGGGATGTTTCATCTAAATATCTTGGATCTTAATGATTTAGGTTATATAATTGACCAAAATCTTAAAGATATTAAGCACAAGATCGAAATTAGTCAAAATTCTGGTATGGAGATCGGTGAATCTTCTAATGTTGTTGCGGTTGAAGCTGCTTCTGAAGGTATTGGATCTATAGCAGTTATGGCATCTAAAATTGCCCCAACCACTACAATTAATGAGGTGGGTTCTTCCTCTTCTGCTGCGGCTTTCTTTAACCCTCTTCATCATCAACAATTTCATCATCCAGCAGCTCTACATGTTGGACTTTATGAGCAACCTCGGAATCTAAATCTGAATCTGAATCAAAATCATCATCAGAGCCAACAACAATGGTTTGTGGAGATGATGAACCAACCAGAGCAAATGAGTTCTGCTGCGATTGAGCAAATGAGTTTTCCATTCATGGATGATAACCACCACAACTGCAGTCATCACCACCACCACCATCAACCGCAGCAGCATCATCAAGAACAACAAATCCACGGTGATTCCTCTATCGCTCTTGCCGCCAGCCCAAATGGTATCATCCCTACTACCAGTCCAAATCCTACCAACAATGTATGGTTCCGTTAGGATTCGACATTCAAATTCTGATAAGCAAAACAATAATTATATGCATTGAAATTTATTTTCTTTACGTTGTTGTTTTTTATGATTATGGTATTATTATATTGTTCTTTTCTCGGTGTTTTTTTCTTCTTGTAATAAAGTTGCATTGAAATTTATTTTCTTTATGTTATTGTTCTTTTATGATTATGGTATTATTTATATAGTCAGAATGATTTGGGTTTTAATGTTACGTATTTGTGATCTTCTCTTTTTACCGTATGTCATTTGAAGGTTTGATATTTGTTTTTTTGTGCCACCTTACATAAGTTAGTTTATTTAATTAAATGAATTTAAATTTATCAAACAAATGTGTTAATTTTTTAATTATGTTAGAATAGTTCCGACGCGATGAAAAAAATAATTGGTCCAATTCAATTTCGGTTTTTAAAATAATTGGTAAAAATATTTTTACCACCATCTGGACCACCATCAAGACAACTACAGATATCCGTGTCTGAGAGAAAACCTCTCAATGCAATGTTAAATCGAACCAATTATTTTTGACAAAAAGAACTAAAGTTTTAAAATTGAAAAATGTTATGCATCATGTTTTTATAGTTCAAAGAGAATATGTTAAATCTCAACGGTTATATTTTTCTTCTTTCACGATGAGAGAAAACATAGTTGTGCTCATTAGTTCCTCTTGAATTTTTACCAAACCCTATTAATTATGAAGTAACTGGCAGCAAGTTTCAAGTTTGAAGAGGAATTGATGAACACAACTATATTTTTCTCGTTGTGAAGGAAAATAAAAGTGATGAATAAGAAAAACGACATCCTCTAGCCTTAAGTTTGTGATTAAAAAAACATATGTTATCCATGTCTGAAAATGATCTATGATGTGACATTTACGTTAGCAACTGTTAACTGCTTGCTAAAATCATCACGGCAAATGTCTGATTTTGCTCAATTTTGTAAGTTTATGATGTAATTTATATATTTAGAAAATTGGGGTATGAATTTGCACATCAATATATATCATAAATGAATTAAACATAGTATTTTAGTTGGGGTATGAAATGGCCGAAAATCTATAGTAATGTAGCACAATGTTCAAAGGTGGACCCCGCTAACGATAATGTGAGTTCAGCTTACCCCACATAAAATTGAAAAAAAATATTAATGCTTCTGTCGTTTGACATAATTTATCATAATCGGTCATAATGAACTCAGCCCAATTTCTAATCGACCCGTAAAGGACATTTATGTTCCATAGAAACAGAATATTCTCAGCCCATATATTAAAGAAGCCCAATTATTATTTTTATTTTTCCTACCAAACATTAAAAAATTAGAAATTCATACCAGAGTTGGTAGCCCAAACTGGAGGAAAAGTGTTTACAAACGTAGATTCAGAGAATAAAACTCTTGAATCTTGATACTTATTTTTATTGTCTACTATATTCTTATATGTGCTATCTTATGAATTAGATTGATTAACTCGCTCATTGTTTTCTTACAGGATCGTCTCAAAATTGGATAATGTTCATTTACTCAAATTCTCTTTATCACATCTGTCATATGGGGAATTGGTGGTAAGGACTCAAATTTTGCTGTTTATTCTGGGTTTCTGTAGAACATTTTTAAATGGTGGATTTTTTTTTTCTTTTTGAATTAGATTGATTAACTCGCTCATTGTTTTCTTGCATGATCTTCTCAAAAATTAGATAACATTCATTTACTCAAATTCTCTTTCTCCCATCCATCATATGGGGAATTGGTGGTAAGGACTCAATGTTTTCGTTCATGATGATTACACAAGCTTCTCTTCTTTGTCAATGTTTTTTTTAATACCATTGTTTGCTCTTTGCCAACATACAAGTTCTCTTGGACAAGTTATTACAAGTGTTGAAAATTCATTAAGACAGAGAAGCTTTAATGCAATTGAAGTAAGTTATTATATATATATATATATATATATATATATATATTAGTTTTAATTTAATTTATTTTAGGGTTATATATATATATATATATCAATATTTGGAGATATATCATGGGTTATTATAACAAAATCACAAGTTAATTTAATAGTAGTGGGATTCTAAATACAATGAATTCAATGAATCATAATTTATTTACCTCCACATATCTCCACTACTTATATATACTTTAGATAAATAACACTATTATAACTAGTTACACATCTAAAAACAAATACAATACTAAAATGAATACTATAATCATATTTAACACTAATAATATAAATTATTCTAAATACTTTAAACAAACAATATATTACTACTATATATAAAATAAATAAATAAATTTGAACAAAAAATAAATAAATAAACATTCATCTGCGCTGTAGCGCGGGTCTGGCACTAGTTAACTTTTATTAGAGAGGACAAAAGATAAACAATATATCGACTTCTAAATGTTGTAAGATAATAAGATTTCTCAAAACTATATCTACGAGATGCTGCCACATGTCTGTTAAGTTTTTGACATTTGTCTTTTTCTCTAAATTCTTTCTCAATTTTATGTGTTTTTTTTATAAAATAATCACACATTAAATTGTTGAATCCATGTAAGTTTTTCAAGAAAAATTATGTAATATTTTATCAATATACAGTTAACATTATAAACCCAATAATAAAATATATTACATAGAAAATAGAAACACAAAAAAGAAAATAAATACATAATAATATAACTAACGATAACATAAAATCTCGCTCAAGGTATTTTTCTTTTGTGCAATATAAGCACTCTATCTAATTTTAATTTATAAGATACACATCAATACATGTGCAAATTTCTATGGTTAATGGATCTGTCAGACCCTCATGTGATTCATCTCAATTGTTGGATATGGTGAGTTGGTGTTAGCATCAACGATTGAGAAATGAAAACATATAATTTTTTTCTCCCGCCAAAATGTGATAGATTTTAAAGTGTTTAGGCCTGCCCATTATCTGTGTGGTCTAGCCCATTTTTTCTGCGGGTGGAATAGGTCATTAACTTATTCAGACCATTTTTAGCGTGACCATGAACTGTCTGTAATGGTTTGGATTGGGTTAGCACTCGGACAAACTGACCAATTGACACCTCTATTCGTTTGTGAAGATATCTATCTAAAAAGACACTTCTAGATCTTCTTTTTATGACAATGTATTAGATAATGGGTTTCCAACTCAAAACCAAATGGCAATGAGTGGATTGTCTCATATCATATACATACAGCTTAAGATCCCTACCCACATCCGATGTGAGATATTATTTTCTAATACGCCCCTTCGAGATACTTCTAGCCATTGATCTTGGTATGTTCGGGCATGGATCGGCGGACCAAATTTTTGGATTGGGCCGGTTATAGATTGGATTGGGCATCGTGTGATCGGACTCTAATACCATATTAGATAATGGGCTTCCAACTCAAAACCAATTGGCAATGAATGGATTGACACATATTCTTTATATACCATTTAAGATCCCTACCCACATCCGATGTGTGATATTATTCCCTATTCGCCCTCTCGAGATGATGAAACTTCTAGCGCCATTGATCTTAGTATATTCGGGCATGGATCGGGGGGCCAAATTTTTGGATCGGACTGATTATGGATGGGATTGCACATAGTGTGATTGGGCTCTGATACCGTATTAGATTATGGGCTTCCAACTCAAACCAATTGGTAATGATTGGGTTGGCCAATATTCTTTATATACCACTTAAGATCCCTACCCACATCCGATGTGGGATATTATTTCCAATACCTCCTCGAGATGATGGCACTTCTAGCTATTGATCTCGATATGTATGGGCATGGATCGGCGAGCCAAATTTTTGGATTGAGCTCTGATACCATATTAGAATATGGGCTTCCAACTCAAAACCAATTGGCAATGAGTGGATTGGCCCATATCTTTTATATACCACTTATGATCCCTACACACATCCGATGTAGGATATTATTCTCAATCCGATCACATATACCACTTAAGATCCCTACCCATATGATATCAGAGCCCAATCACATTATGCCCAATCTGATCCATAATCGGTCTGATCCAAAGATTTGGCTTACTGATCTATACCCGAATATACCGAGAATAATGGCAAGAAGTTCATCATCTCAAAGGGGTATATTGAAAATAATTTCTTACATCGGATGTGGGTGGAGATCTTAAGTGGTACATAAAAGATAGGGATCAATCCACTTATTGCCAATTGGTTTTGAGTTGAAAGCTTATAATCTAATACAATGTTTAAGATTGTTCATTAGTTGATGACTGTAACAACTGCTCGACCGTTTCTTCCTACATAGTTTCAACAAGTCTGTAATATATCCAAAAATTTAATTTCTCTTAAAAACATCAATAGAGAATAGATAATTACCTTAAAAGTGAATCTATCATACTATCATGGTGATTCATCTCAATTGTTGGATATGCTGAGTTGGTGTTAGCATCAACGGTTGAGAAATGAAGGATAAAAGCATAAAAGAAGTCTCTCATATAAGATATTTTCAATACATATTTTCCATAACATGCATGGTTCTGTATATATTGTATATACAAACGTTTTTGATGACCGCTTGTGTAACTTATGTTTAGAGTTCAGACACAATCATTGTAATGTATAATTTAGCAAAAAAAAAATTAAAATCTAACACAAACTAAGTCAAATAATCTAAATGAACAACAAGGAATAATTACGAAAGGCGACTCGAGTAATAGCAGATAGACAAGGATTCATAATCAAGGATTGATACTAAAACACTAACTTGTAAGAGAGCGTTTTATGGACAAACGCTTAATACAGTTTGTAATTCACAAGTATATACATAAGCACTCTTATCTTATTTTAATTTATGAGATACATATAAATACCTGTGCAAATATCTATGGTTAATGTATTTATTAAATTTGAGAAAAAAAATATATATACAGCAATAAAATTAGGAAAAAAGAATACCAAGATTTACAGTTTTTGGCTTTCTAATCTAAAAATGCTAAGAGAATCTCCAACAACCGTAAATCTTGGTGTTCTTTTTCCTAATTTTATTGGTATAAACATTTTTCTATAATTAACTAAATCCATTAACCATAGATATTTGCACATGTATTTATGTGTGTCTCATAAATGAAAATGAGATAGAGTGCTTATATATCTACTTGTGATTCACAAACTGTGTTAAACATTTGTCCATAAAACACTCTCTTACAAGTTATTGTTTTAATATCAATCATTGAGGTATGAATCCTTATCCATCTGCTATTACTCGTGTTGCCTTTTGTAATTATTCATTGTTGTTCGTTGTAGGTTATTTGACTTAGTTTGTGTTAGTTTTTATTTTAAAAATATCTGCTAGATAATACACTACAATAATTGTGTCTACACTCTTAACGTAAGTTACACAAGCATTCATCAAAAACCTTCGTATATACAATATATATAGAACCATGCATGTTACCGAAACTATATTTTGAAAATCTCTTATATGGGAGACTTCTTTCATGCTTTTATCCTTGATTTCTCAACCGTTGATGCTAACACCAACTCACCATATCCAACAGTTGAGATAAATCATCATGATGGTCCAATAAAACCACTTTCAAGGGTAATTATCTATTCTCTATTGGGATTTTTAAGAGAAAATAAGCTTTTGGATATAATACAGACTTGTTGAAACAGTGTAGGAAGACACGGTCGAGCAGTTGTTACAGTCATCGACTAGTGAATCTCAAACATTGTCACAAGAAGAAGATCTAGAAGTGTCTTTTCATATAGATATCTTCACGGACGAATAGAGGTGTCAACTGGTCGGTTTGTTCGTGTGCTAGCCTAGTTCAAACCATGACAGATAGGTCATGGTCATGCTAAAAATGGTCTGAATAAGCTAAAGACTCATTCCTCCCGCAGACAAAATGGGATACACCGCATGGATAATAGGCAGGCCCAAACACTTTAAAATCTTGGGTTTATTTCATTGGGGGGGGGGTGAGGGGGGTCATGCAATCACATTTTTGGCACGAAAAAAATATTTTATGTTTTCATCGGAAAAACGAGATTTTACGTTTTGTTTTGCGAAAAACAAGATTTTACGTTTTGTGGAAAACAGAGCTTTATGTTTAGACGAGAAAACAGGATATTAAATTTTTTGCAAGAAAATGACATTTTATGTTTTGGCAGGTGATGTACTGTGTTTTAATCGGTTTTGAATCTTTAATTTATTTCTTATTTCATGTCTTTATTGAGTCAAAGTGTGTTTTTAGAGTCTTTTCTCAAATCTCTTCAGGTTTCTATAGTTTAATAAGAAAGATAAATTAACTTTAGTAGCAGTACATAGTGCTATCCCTTCTAAACGCGTGAATGGCATTGAAAATAATGATTATGTAAAACTTGCCAAAGATTTAAATAAATAAATATCATTTCTTTCAAATTTAATGTAAATATTTTGATAGCTTTCCATCTTATTTCTAAGAATATAGAATTTTAAACTCTAAATATAATTATTAATCGTTAGATATTTGCATATTGAAACTTAATATAGTCTAGATATATATGATACCTCATCTGTAGAGCTGTCAAATGGTATGTCTAGCACCCAATTAGGCTTGTCCATGCGGACTATTTTTTGTGGGCTGTAATTGGTTGGTCCATACTGGACAACGGTGTAAAAGACGTCCACACCAAATAAAGACTATGTCCACATGGGTATGCCCATGGACATCCCAATTCTTTTAACTTATTTGAGATTTCTTGTTTTCCACCAAAAATGTAAAAACTCATTTTTCCACAATAAATGGAAATCACATTTTCAATTAAAACGTAAAATTACATTTTTCTTACAAAAACATGATTAAATATTTTCTCGCCAAAAACATGATTTTTATTTTCTGCCAAAATTTTTAAATCCATTTTGCGGCCAAAAATGTAAAATCCTGTTTTCTCTCCAAAACACCATTTCTATTTTTTCTCGTTTTCCATCAAAAACATGACTATAGTATTTCCCGCAAGGCTTAAATCTCGTATTCCCACCAAAAACATCAAATCTCGTTTTTCCGACAAAAACAAAAACTCGCGTTTTCTCTCTAAGATATACTAACTAAACATTCAATTAAAAAATCATCAATGCCTTTTATGAAATCCCTAAAACCCAAGTAAGCGACTACTCACTCGTGGTAAAAAGAAACAACACAAAATATGAAAAAAGAAAACATGATTAAATTGTATAACTAAAAAAAAAAAAAAAAAATGAATACTATATAACCCAAAGTTTTATTCAACGCCTTTTTAGAGAGCCGCTTTTTATCTTTTTGCACTGTAAGCAACCTTGGGAGAAAAATCGATCCTCTTTGACTGTTTGGAGAAGATTTCTTATTCCTTTCTCTCTATTTTATACAATTTAATTATGTTTTTTTTTTCTATCATCTTGTGTGTTGTTGTTTTTTTTTTCTTTTACCATGAGTGAGTCACTTGGGTTTTAGGGATTTTGTAAAAGGGATTGATGGATTTTTTGAATTGAATTTTTAGAAAGAAAAAGAAAGTTTATGCTTATGGCGGAAAAACGAGATTTGATGTTTTTGGCGGGAATACGATATTTTATGTTTTGGAGTGAAATACCGCAATCATGTTTTTGATGGAAAAACAAGAAAAAAAAATGCAAATTGTGGTTTGGCAAGAAAACGTGATTTTACATTGTTGACCGGAAAATGGATTTAAAAATTTTGGAGGAAAGTAAAAAAATCGTGTTTTCAGCGAGAAAATATTTAATCATGTTTTTGAAAGAAAAATGTAATTTTGCGTTTTTGACGAAAAACATGATTTTCGTATATTGCAGAAAAATGAGATTTTACATTTTTGGTGGAAAACAAAACAAATCTCAAATAAGTTAAAATAATTGAGATGTGGGCATGGTCTTTATTTCACATAGACGTCTTGTGGACCATTGTCCATTATAGACCAACCAATTACAGCCCACATAACAAGGTCCACATGGACACATTCAATTGGGCGCTGGACAGACCATTTGACAGTTTTAGAGACGACGTATTGTATGCAAATATCTTAGGAATACCATTAACATATATATATTACATTTTTGGTGGAAAACAAAACAAATCTCAAATAATTAAAATAAGGCCCGCATACCAATTACAGCCCACATAACAAGGCCCGCATGGACACACTCAATTGGTATACATATATACATATAACAGCTTTAGAGACGAGGTATTGTATGCAAATATCTTAGGAATACCATTAATATTATATATGTGCATATATAATATTAATGGTATTCCTAAGATATTTGCATACAATACCTCGTCTCTAAAGCTGTCAAATGGTCTGTCCAGCACCCAATTGAGTGTGTCCATGCGGGCCTTGTTATGTGGGGATTCAAATGATGCAATACCTAACATATATATGTATTATATATATGTATATATATATATATATATTAAATCATATATTCATAGAAATAAGATGAAAAGCTATAAAATATTTACATTAAATTTGAAAGAAAAAGATTTTATTTATTTAAATCTTTTGCAAGTTTCACATAATCATTATTTTCAATGAAATTTCTGCCTTTAGATGGGATAGCACTAAGTATTGCTACTAAACCTAATTTTTCTTTCTTACTAAACTATAGAAAAAAATATGGCAGATAAAGTTTTAATGCTTTCATGTACAGAAAAAGGCCAATTTTAACGTGAACAATTTTTAGGGTGCATTTTTACACACGACTAAGATGCAGTGTGTTTTTCAACTTCAACTTTAAAAGATATATATGAACTTTAATATATGTGCCGAAATCAACTTTGACATAAACTCTGTTAGTAAAGCCGATGAGTCATATGCCACGTGAATATTTCTGCTGAGTCATATGGCACGTGCCATATTTTTCCTGAGTCAGATGTCATGTAAATTTGTCTCAAAAAAATATCATTTTGAAGTTTTATCTTTTTTGAATTGTTGTCGGTCTAAAATATTTTGTACACTTAAAATAGAGCAACGGACACAGCATTGTCAGTTGAACCACTTAATCAGTTTTTTAATCATTTTTGTAGTCGTAACAACTTTATGGTTTCGACCATTAGAATGTACATTCCTGGACAATTGGAAATTTTGAACTTACCATTTTTGAATTTAGAGGCCAGATTTGTAATTGTTCAAAAAATTATTGTTTAATGATCGGAGTCCTACGGTTGTTGCGGCTACAAAAATGTTAAAAACCGATAAAGTGGCTCAACTGCAATGGTGTTACCTTGTGAGATACCTTCAATACGGATGCTCTTACCTTGCTCAATTGTCGTATTGTCTCATTGCAAAGTGCTTCTAAAAGCTTCTCTCCAAATTCATGAATCTCCTATTTCATCATGTTCATCAAAATTTTAGTTTTTCCTCTCCTCATCCGCTTATACAGAACAACCTTCATTGATATCACTCGAATTATTTCTGAGAGTTTCTTTGTTTAGATGGCTCATGAGGCTGGCTCATCATTCTACAGAATACCTCTGCAATCTAGATCTCGATTTCCATTTCGTATTTCAAATTTTGGTATCGCCGGAGACTTGGTGGGGAGTCTTCGAGAAATATGTTGTTGTAGCGAGATATTTGGATAATTTTTAAACATCTTCATTATTTTTTAATTAATTAACTGTAGTAATTATAATGGATTTTTAGGTTTTTTAGGGTTTTGAGTTTTTAATACAAATAGCCTCTCAGCTCGTAGTAGTATTCAGTTCTTGATTTGATTAATAAAACTAAAGAGCTTTGATAAGCAATGAGAAGAATATTCTCAATCATTGCTTTAGGATCTCAACGAATCCATAAATGTTTGCTTTATTCGGAGGTTCTTAGACTAAACAAATAACTTTGTATATATCCTAAAAGCTTCCTCAACGTCACAAACAGATTAATTAGTCGATGAAGAAGAGATTCACTTGAGTAAAATATGAGAGACTGCCAATATCTTTCAGAGATGGAGGTTACAGAAAAGCTAGCATGGAAGGTGGACTTTCCGTACCTGAAAACGTCAATATTTGCTGGTATTATAGTATCCATCGTCCTCCATTATGGATTTTATAGCACATCGATTCTCTTTGAAGATTCTAAAGTGATTTGGATCTTACTTTAACATGTTTTCATTGAGAAGAGAAGGGCTTATTCAATTTTGTTGGAGGCCATGAGAGACATTAAAGTTAAATTCTAAACGAAAATATGAGTTTCAATTTTTTTTTAATTCTTTGTTATTGTGGACGCATGCAGAGCCGGCGTTGACCACTAACCAACCAAGTATGTGCTAGTGGCCGCTTATAAGTTTATCAATTTATTATATATTGATATGATCTCAGATTTCTTCTCTATGACTCCCACCAAACTCAAAGTTCGTAAAACTAATGGAGCCGTGGCTGCATTTTCAAAGCTAGAAGAAGAATTGTAGTAGTTGTGTTCTCTTGTACCAACTCTATCTTGTTATAGTTTTTATTTATTTCCCTTTCACGTAAATATTCAGTTTCTTTTCAAATAAACTTAACAATTCAAAAAAAAACACATCATTGATTTCAAAGAACATACAAATTCATAGTTTTTAATAAATTTATCTTTTAACTAAATATAAGTTTCATATTGTATCAGATCATAAAGAGATACCAGGGTTTTGAAAACTAGACCGGACCGGCCGGTTGAACCAGTCCGACCGGGAATCGCCTATTCAACCGAGTCCGGGTAAAGTTAAAACTCGGATTTGGATTAAACCGCCAAAACCGGCCAAAAACCGGTAGAACCGGTGACTCGGATCAAGTGTCAAATCCGGTTTACCAAATTTCAATCATTATTTTGATTATTTAGTGTTTTAATTAAATGATAATTCATTGAATTCAATTCAAACTTGTCGTCCCTTTTCAAGAGATATTTGTTTTCCTTTCTTACATTTATTTCTGTTTTTCATTTCCAAATTTATGGCAAATCATAGGTAATTTATTTGCCTTTCTATAAGTGAAGTGCATTAAAATTTTAATTCCATATCATTACGATGACAATTTCTTATTAGTTTTATTGAAGAGAGAAGATTTAATTCCATAGCTTCACGATGACGTTTCCTTTTTTTTTTTCTTTTAACATTTTCTTTTTTTTTTAAATTTCTTTTATTTTTTACATATTGTAATTTGTAATCTGTTTTCAATTTTCTGCTTTAACATCTTAATGTATATAACTTTCTAATTTAATTTTCTGTTTTATCATTTTTAATTTATTATTTACCTCAGATTAAAAATCTTGTTATATTCCATTTGTAGGGGAAAATGTCTCCATTCTTTATTTTTACACACATTATATATATATATATATATATATATAACCCGATTGGACCGGTTAGACTGATCCGACTAATGAACCAGTGGTAACACCGAGTCGATGACCGGTCCGGTTTTCAAAATATTGAGAGATACCATAAATCTAATCATCTTGTTGTGATTAGAAAACACAAAAAAAAAATATAATCATCTTTAATACAAAATATTGTTGTGCTCTAAGTCTAGCTCATAATAAATTCAAAACTATCCACAATAGTAATATAAAACCATAATCCATCAATATGTTGATATTATATTATGTCCATCATGATGTTACGCCCATATATGTTTTTACGTTATTATATAAACCTTGATTACTTTCACCAGAAGCTGATATGTGTCAAATTCTAATTAATAAAACCATGGCAGGTGTAAAAAATTATTTCCTTAATCAAAAAAGAAAGCCAACAATAAAAAGAGGAAAAATATATTAAAAATCAAATAGATAATCTTTACTTTCTATTTTTTACATATTATTTCCTTCATCAAAATTGGAAAACCAACAAAAACAAATAAATAAATAAATAAATAATCTTTACTTTCGATTTTTACATGTATAATTTTGAACATGTTTTTAAACAAGTTTAAATTTTTAATATTAACCTCAAATAAATGTTTAAATTTCATTCATATAAATCTATATGAATTATGTTAAACGTAATGACTCCTACACACATGCATAAATTACTTCTGTTTTTGTTTTGTAATATATGTTCAATCTTATTATTTCTATAAAATTTAAAATTTTATTTTCACATTTAGATTTTTAGATTTCTATATAATTTAGAATCAAATAAAAAAAATCACATGTTTCTAATTTTTTCTATGGAAAAAATTGATTGAGTATAATGCCAACCTTAGTTCTCTCTTTTTTTTTAACGTCTTATATTAAAAGAATTATGGTCTGTTTACATAATCAAGAAACAAATATCTCTGTAGCATTTCCGGAGGATAAAAATGAGTAAGAGAAGTAGTCCTTTGGTGGTGTGCTTGTTTAGCCAAATTATCTACTACTTGGTTGCATTGTCTTGGAACCGTAGTAAACGAGATGTTAATAAATATATCCGCCCAACTGCGGACGTCGATGAGAAGCGTTTCTAGGGAAGCATTAACGGTGTGATGATGAAGGAGATTATATAAAACTTTACAATCTCCTTCCATGATGACATTGCGATAGCCCCTGCACCATAAACCTTGTAGACAGTGAAGTAAAGCTAAGCCTTCAGCTTCAAGGGCATTTGAACCTTGACGTAGTTTAGATGATGCAGATAAAAGATGCCATCCTGTATCATCTCGGAGGATCCAACCGACGCCAACGTATCGAGAGTTGTGGCGAAAACTTGCATCAAAGTTACATTTGAGAGAACCAGATGGTGGTAATATCCAATGATCCTGGGGGATTGCCGGTGCACTTGGAGGTTGTGATGAGGGTAGAGAAAACGTTGCACCTAGCCTTTCTGTGATGTTATCCTTTGCCCGCTGGATAACTGTGGTCGGTTCAAGGTTGAGTTTGTTGAAGATGAGATCATTACGCGATTTCCATATCTGCCAAAGTAACCAAAACGGAGCAAGCTTAGCTTCTGAGTTGAGGCTCGTCATGTAAACCTGAAGAAGACTTTCGATGTTCTGTTCTAATGAGTTTTGGGAAAATGTGGTGAACGCTGGAATGTTAGAAGCCCGCCATATAGCTTTAGCGTATTCACATCGAAACAGTAAGTGATTCGTTGTTTCCTCATGTTGGCAGCAGCGTTTACATGTCTCATCGATGGGAACTCCCCGGCGGTTTAGTTCGGCACCCGATCCTATCGCTGAGGATAATACTCTCCAAAGAAAGTGCTTTACCTTTGGTGGAACCTTTGTTTTCCATATTTTGGTTTTGAGTTCTGGATTACCATTCTTCTATAAATATCAGCATAAGGTGAGAAGCAAAGGAATCACAAACAAGAATAAGAAAACTTGAAAGAAAGAAAAATAAATTAAGATTTGTTTATTTTTCTCGTAATTTTCTCACAAAGAATAATTTATTTTAATGTAATCGGGTTTGAGTGTAGGTTGAGAGTGTTGTAATTTTTTCCACTAATAATAAAATATTTGTAACAAGTCCAAAAACCTTGATGTTATTCCTAACATATACATTTCCTAGAACCAAGATCAAGTTGTAATAAATTATCCCTTTCAATGGAAATCACATCGTACTCAATCTCACAGTGATTCTCGTAAACCTTTTATTTTCACTGAATCTCGTATAACCTAGCCAAATATGAAATACCAGATCTTGGTCGGATCAAGACTCGAGACCTTAACCTACACTTTTTCCTTCGTTAGATTTTGCTTTCAATGTTGCAGCAGACCAAACCGAGAATAACGGAGTTCAGCTTTTTGAATAAGTAGTTGTGTTCTGTTTCAGTATTCTAATAAGGATCGAGTCTTAAGGTCAAATAGTTGTGGTCTTAGTTGTCCTAGTTTTATGGATTTTAGTTTAACATTCGGTACTCTGTAAAAGGCTATATAAGCCATTGACGTTTCAGCAATAAGATCAGAGTTTTCCAAAACCCAAATTCTCTGAGTTTCATATTACAAATTGGTATCAGAGCTTTGGAGAACTTTGAGAACAAAAGAAGCCGCAGCTTCGCGAGTGAGGAGAGATGGGTGATGATAAAATGAAATTGCCCCAATTCGATGGGCATTGGGATCATTGGAGTGAGGTGATGGAAAACTTCTTTAGAGCAAGAGGTTTGTGGAGCCTGATAGAGATTGGGTACGAGGAGCCAGCCACCACAACAGTGCTCACAGCAGAGCAGAGAGAGCAGCTTGACAATGCCAAGATGAATGACCACAAGGTGAAACACTATCTCTATCAGTCGATTGATAGGGAGACGTTTGAACAGATCCTGGACCGGAAAACTTCCAAAATCATATGGGACTCTATGAAGAGGAAGTATGGTGGCAACGATCGAGTGAAGAAGTCATTGCTGCAAAAACTCAGGAGAGATTTCGAGATATTGGAGATGAACGAGTCTGAAACCATAGAAGAGTATTTCAAGCGAGTATTGGCGATCACGAATCAAATGAGAAGCAATGGAGAGGTGATGGCCGATTCAAAAGTGGTGGAGAAAATACTGAGAACTTTAACCGAAAAGTTCATGTATGTAGTGGTGTCTATCGAGGAATCGAAAGATATCGAGAGCATTCCTCTGGATGAGTTGCAGAGTTCGTTATTGTACATACACGAACAAAAGTTCAAAAAAACAGAAAAAATAAAGACGGAGGATCAAGTGTTGAAAGTGACTCACGGAGCGGGATCCAGAAACCGAGGAAGAAGCTATAATGGAAGAGGAAGAGGTCGTGGCCGAGGCAGAACATCATTCAACAAAAGCACGGTGGAATGTTACAAGTGCCATCGTCTTGGACATTTTCAAAACGAATGTCCAAAATGGGCAAGGAAAAAAAACTATGCTGATGAAGAGACTTGATGGCCTTCATCGATGATTTTAAAATAGAAAAAAGATCTGAGATGGAGATAGAAGAGACTGCAGAACTGTTGATGATCATATATTCGGAAATCAAGAAACTATGAGGAGAAAAGCTTGGTTTCTTGATTCAAGGTTGCAAATCATATATATAGCGGAGACATAATCTGTTTTCAATGATGGATACAGGTTTCAAACATTCGGTCAAGCTAGGAAATAACAAGAGAATGGAGGTGAAGGGGAATGTGAAACTGATCGTAAACAATGCAGCCTATGTGATCACCGATGTCTATTACGTGCCGGAACTCAGAAATAATCTTTTGAGTCTTGGACAGCTTCAAGAGAAGAATCTTTCGATATTGATACAGAAAGGAGCCTGCAAGATTTATCATGATGAGAAGGGTCTATTAGCAGAAAGCAAGATGAGCACAAACCGAATGTTTATTCTCTTTGATGAAACCAAAGAAGAAGCGAGAGAACAACAACAGTGTTTGCAAACAATCTCAGAAAATATGACTAGATTATGGCATGAACGGTATGGGCATCTCAGTCACAGTGGGATGAGAACTCTGCAGAGCAAAGGGATGGTTCGTGGTCTACCCAAATTTGATACAAAACAGTTCACTTGCTCAGATTGCCTAGTGGGAAAGCAAGCGAGGAAACCCATTCCCAAGAAAAGCAAGTGGAGAGCCAAAGAAGTCCTGGAGCTGTTACATTCTGATATTTGTGGTCCGATCAGTCCCACATCCACCAGCGGTATGAAGTACATTCTATGCTTCATAGATGATCACAGCAGAAAGCTTGGACATATTTGTTGAAGGAGAAGTCGAAGCTTTAAAAAAATTTAAAGAGTTCAAATCAATGGTGGAAACTGAAACCGGGAAAAACATCAAAGGGCTGAGAACCGATCGAGGAGGAGAGTACACATCTAACGAGTTCTCAGACTACTGCAAAGAGCATGGAATACGCAGACAACTCACCACCGCCTACACACCGCAAAGCGGCATCGCAGAAAGGAAAAATCGTGACCGTGATGAACATGGTCAGTCCATGCTCACAGCAAGGAAGATACCAAAGATTTTTTGGCCAGAAGCTGTAATCTGGACATTCTATGTTCTCAACAGATGTCCTACACTTGCTGTGAAAGATATCACACCACAAGAGGCATGGAATGGAGTCAAACCAACCGTAGAACATTTCCGAGTTTGGGGAAGTCTCGCTCATGCTCACATCTCTGATGAGAAACGAGGGAAGCTCGATGACAAAAGTGCAGCCTGCGTATTATTTGGTTTTTCAGAGGAATCCAAAGCATACAAACTGTACAACCCAAAGACAAAGAAGATGGTGATAAGCAGAGACGTGGTGTTCGAAGAGACAAAAGGATGGGATTGGGAAGAAGATCAGAACACAAATACTGTGTTGACATGGAAAGATGATGATGGAACGTGGGAGGAAAGTGAAGATGAGGATGATGCTGGGGAAGATTCAAGTATTGAATCAGAGGAAATTATTGAAGAAGAAGAAGCTCAAAACGATCAAACTGATGAAATAAGGGAGGGAAGAAGAACAACAAGACTGCCACAATATCTTAATGATTACGCCATCGAGATGACATTGAAGCAGAAGACGAAGTAAACATGGTGGAAATCAATTCCGCTGATCCAGCAACGTTTGAAAAAGCAGAAAAATTCCTGAAGTGGAGAGAAGCTATGAACGAGGAGATGAAATCGATTGAGAGAAATCAAACATGGGAACTCTCAAATCTACCGGTTGGAGCAAAGTGTATCGGAGTGAAATGGATTTATAAAACAAAGCTCAACGAACATGGAGATGTAAGCAAGTATAAGGCAAGGTTAGTGGCGAAAGGATACTCCCAAGAACATGGAGTCGATTATACAGAGGTATATGCTCCTGTTGCTCGAATGGATACTATTAGAACTATTATTGCTACAGCAGCTCGGGAAGCTTGGGACATCTATCAATTAGATGTAAAATCCGCCTTTCTTCATGGAGTCCTTGAAGAAGAAGTATCGTGACAATGAACCTAAAGGTTTTGTAGCAGAAGGACATGAAGACAAAGTCTACAAACTTCATAAGGCTTTGTATGGATTAAAACAAGCTCCAAGAGCTTGGTTCAGCAGAATTGAAGATTATTTCATCACGGAGGGTTTTGTGAAATCCCGGAATGAAGAAACTCTGTTTCTGAAAACGAATAACAGAGGCAAGTTTTTTTTTGTAAGTGTGTACGTGGATGATTTGATTTACACAGGAGATGATGATACGATGATGAAGGAATTTAAATCATCGATGCAAAGGGAGTTCGACATGACCGATCTTGGAAAAATGAGGTACTTTCTTGGAATTGAAGTGTTACAAACCTCACAGGGAATTCACATATCCCAATCAAAGTATGCCTTGGAGGTTTTGAAGCGATTTGAGATGGAAAATTGCAATTCAGTTTGCAATCCGATGGTGCCTGGGTGCAAGATCGATATGGATGAGAAAGGAGAGCTAGTAGATGAGACTTTCTACAAGAAGATAATTGGGAGTCTCATGTATATCACTACCACACGACCAGATATGCAATTTTCCGTAAGTCTTCTGAGCCGCTATATGTCTAAGCCAACGAAATTACATTTACAAGCGGCTAAGAGAGTCTTAAGGTATCTTAGAGGAACTATTAATTATGGTATTTGGTATAAGAAAGGAGGAGCTGGTGAGTTAGCTGTCTACACAGATAGTGATTTCAGGAGAGATGTTGATCGGAAAAGCACCACAAGTTACGTCTTTTCTCTGGATGATGCAGCAGTGGCTTGGTGTTCAAAGAAACAACCAATCGTTACTTTTTCCACGACAAGCAGAGTATGTTGCTGCATCTGTTTGTGCGTGTCAAGCTTCCGGTTTAGAAGAATATTGGAAGAGCTGAAGTATGTTGTGAATGAAAGGACTGTCATCTTGTGTGATAACACCTCAACTATCAAGCTATCTAAGAATCCTGTTTTTCATGGGAGATGCAAGCATATTGGTGTTCGCTTTCATTTTCTTGAGATTTGGTGAATGATGGAGTTATTTCTCTTGAGCATTGCGAATCAAAGGCACAAGTGGCCGACATCCTCACTAAACCGTTGAAGCGTGAAGTGTTCGAAGGTCTAAGGAGCAAGCTTGGAGTTTGTTCTGCTGGAGTTAAGCTAAGCTTGATGAACCAAGTTTAGTTTAGGGAGGGTTTGTTGCAGCAGACCAAACCGAGAATAACGGAGTTCAGCTTTTTGAATAAGTAGTTGTGTTCTGTTTCAGTATTCTAATAAGGATCGAGTCTTAAGGTCAAATAGTTGTGGTCTTAGTTGTCCTAGTTTTATGGATTTTAGTTTAGCATTCGGTACTCTGTAAAAGGCTATATAAGCCATTGACGTTTCAGCAATAAGATCAGAGTTTTCCAAAACCCAAATTCTCTGAGTTTCATATTACATTCAAGTCCTTAATGTTGTCAAATTCTAACTTGCGTGTATTGGGAGAAAAACTTTTTTTTTTCTTGGAAATTATCATGTCTATGTTATTGTCTCGTAAAAACATATATCGAGTGGGAAGCTGAAACTAAATTCGTTTCTCAGCGACCAAACCGTCTATCCATACTCACAAATTATTCAGCATCCCACGATATTCTTTGACAAATAATCTTTATGACTTTAATAATATTTAATTGGCCGTTGAATTTCTAAGAAAAATCTTGCACAATGTCATGACTCATTAGCTATGATTTACCTAAATCTGGCTATTATGGCTATTATACCAATTTTCTCTCAAATAAATGAGTGTTTTTATCTTCAATAAAATATATTTATAGTGAACAGATTAATCCAAAAAAATAATTAGAGTAGAACTTGTATGAGGTTAACCTGACTTAACCACATAATTCACATTTCAAACCGAACTTAGGCCACGTTTTAGGTCATTTTGCTTTCAACCATAAAACATCATCTTTAATGGTGGCCAAAATAAATCATCATTTTTCTTCCTCTTAAGTATATTTGTTCTTTTTAGTTTTGTCCTACTCTTTTAAATTTTATCAAGAAAAAAAAAAGAAAAATAAATTGGCACGAGATATTTGCCGTCAAGAAAAAAAAAAACATAAGATATTTGTTTTTTGTTTCCTCATTTCTCCACAAAAAATGAATTAAAAACCATTTTGAAATCTAAAGCCATCAGAAAATTTACACGTGGGGACAATTAAGACCTACCGACAGTTTTAATAGAATCGTCGTAATCAAAAGACACTCTCGACAGTGGGACCCATACTGATTTCTCATACGTGGCGCAAATCTAATTGTTGAAACTGACGTCAGCATGCCGAAAGTGAAAGTCGCAGTTAGAGTTTCCAAGGAGAATAAAGGAATATCACTGTTTTCTATGAGAATATTAACTGAAGCAAACCGATTTGGATTAAATTATTCTAAATACGAATTGAATTGTTATTATAACTCGAAAAGTATGTGAAATATTCTAATAAAATTTTCTAGTTGCAAGTGGGATCAGTAAAAAAATAACAAATATGATGAATTAAAAAATATATTGAAATTTTTTTTTAAATAATTTGATTTGTATCATAAATTAATTTGATATTTAAACCAGTTTACCTATAAATGAATATCTATTTATTTAAACATAAATAATAATATTATAAATTAATAAAATATCATTATTCTGATATTAATAATTTATACAAATTTATTGTAAATTAGATTAGGACCCATCCGATAGCGGGTTTCTTAATTTTAAAATAAATTAAATATAAACAAATATTAAATTAAATATTTGTTGTTAAACGTATATTTTAAATTATTTTAAGAAAAAATATAGTTAGAGAAGATAGTTATTTTACAAATATTCTTTTGCATAAATTAATTAATTTAACTTTCTATATTAAAATTTTCTTATTAATATATTAAAAATCTATATCATGTTTTTGGTTCTAATTTGTTGTTTATTTTTTGACCACCGTGTAAAATAAGATTAGACAAAATATTTAAAACCCGAATAATCAAACCGAATCCAACCCAAAAAGGGGTACTAACCCAATAAAAATCCAAAGGGATCCTAGACTCATATATCCGAAGAACCAAAGCTGAACCAAAGCAAAAACCAAATGGATATCCGAAATATTTGAAATAAAATTATATACCCAAAAATATTAATTGTATTTAAATTTTATTTAACCTAAAATAACAATTATCTTTATACTTAAATAACTAAAATACCCAAAATTAACAAAAATATATAAAAGTTCATAGTTATATTTGTGAAAATTTTACCAATTTTCATTTATTTTTTTGATATTTCGTGTACCGGAACCATACTTAAACTTGGAACAACATAACTAAATAAAAAAATTATAAATACCCCAATGGGTCATAGGCCTCTAACTAGCCCTGGCCACAGGGTAGGTACCCGCATTTTTTGGGACTTGATACTTGATCCGTCCCGTATGAGTATTTAAAATTTGGACTTGAACTTGATACTTGCAGAAGCGAGTACCCGCTAATTCAATTACCCGCTCATATTTTCAATACTTGCAAATACCTTGATCCGTACTTGGACTTGCAAGTCCAAGTACCCACATAGCAAATAATAATGTCACTTGCTTTGTTTTTTAAGATTACCTGCTTTGTAATGAAAATTAAGGATGCGTCAAGACAGGTAAGGATGCGGGCACCAAGTATCAAAATGGGTAAAGGTCCAAGTACCAAATATCAAGACGAGTAACGGGTATCAAGGCGGGTAACGGGATAAGTATTGAGAAAAAAAGTTAGACTTGGACTTGGACTTGGACTTGGACTTGGACTTGCGAGTAATACAAAAACTAACCTTGTACTTGGCTTGCAACGAGTCGAGTCCCTGCTTTTATGGGGCGGGTCCGGCGAGTCTGCGAGTATCAAGTCCTCATATCCAGGCGTACCTCTAACCCCGAAAACCCAAAAAGTTGAACCAAACCTGAATACACAAGTCTAGTGTGAGATATGAAAAAACGAATCCGATAACCGGCAGTTATGTTTTCGCTCATATCTAAGCAGGAAGTTCTTCTTGTAAGATTTTCGGTTTTCCTCTGAAATCTTCTGGTTTAGATCTTCAATCGATTTCAAACCGAATATTTTTTTCTCGCACATTCACTCGCCAAAATCCTTCACAATTCTTCGAAAATTTATAAATTTATTAGAAATTAAATAGTATAATAATATAAAAATCTAAATTTGGAAAAATGTTTAAATTTTACCGAAATAAAAAGATTTAACATATATTAGAAAAATAGAAACTAAAAATTATCCACTTTATTATTTAATTTTTTTCTTTAATTAAGGAAAATAAAATTAACATAATTTGTATGACACATGTCATGATCTTATTGATCAACCAACACGTGTTATGATCTTATGAATTATAATTTTGACACGTGTCGATCTCTCGTAAGTGCAACCTAACTTTATATAATAAGAGTCAAAGTAAACTGAATTATATGCAATTAAATTGAATTAACTAAAATTTATAAAATACTTTTTGTTAAAGAAATTTTATCAAATATATATACTTATAACTAAACTAATAGAAAAATATAACTAAAATACTTTTTTAAACAAAAGAAACTAAACTAATAGAAAAATATATATTTAGAAACTCTAAACAAATATAATTATATACAAAACTATTTTTAAATACATTTATTTGCTTTATTAGAAATAAACCAAAAAATTCCTAACCAATCCAAAATCAAATTCAATTCTTTCAGACATATTTTCCAAAAAAAATTAATTTACACAAAATCTGAACTGAATCGATCCGAAACACACAAAATAATCCAAACCTATTTTTTCCATCTGAAAGGTCCGTGCACTTATTTTTATTCAGTATTCATAATATTGATTAACAATAAAATATAGAAGCTGTTAAAAAAATAAACAATAAAACATAGAATAAGGCTGATATTTTTCTTTATTAAATAATAAAAGTTATAAAATAAGAAAATTATAATAAAATTTAGCCCACTCACCGTCTATTTAATTGAGGTTGAAAGATTAGTTTTTGAGGGTTGAGTTTCTTCTCTCGTCTCTCTCTTCTTCACTTAACTTTAATGGCCGGCATGAGATGGAGAGAGTGGTGGAACACGATGGCCTTCCCCACAAGACGAATCTGGAATCGTTTCACCGTTCGTGTCGGATTCCGCCACAGTGGTAAGCTCCGATCCTCCACCGTCCTTTCACCTGTGACTTAAAATTCTCTGTTTTATAACTTTGAAGGGGAAAAAAAAATCATTTTCAGAATTTCTTTAGATGTTTTCATCAAAGTTGGATTAGACTTATCAATTTCTTTTATGTGCTTCTTGAAACTGTCGGTGGATGATTTTAGCTATGTGAAATATATTTTAAAAGAGATTCTTGAGTTATCAATAATTTCTCAAAAATACTTTTAAAAGTTGGTTTGGATTGGAATTGAAGGTTCTTTGAGGTTTTTAATCCGGATTTTGGTTCGGTTTTGGTTTGAATTTGACTTTTAACTAAATTTATTCTTTGAGGAAATTGTGTTGTGTTTATAGGTTTTTGATCCGGATTTTGGTTTGTTTCGATTCGGACTTTCGGTTTATGAATAACAATTTCCAATTTAAAATCTAATATAATTACAATTTTGGTTCAGAATTGAGTTTTGACTTTTGATTAAATATATCTTTAATTTTCAAAGATATTTAGGTTTTATATCCTTCTTTTTAGGTTTGAATTCAGTTTGTTTTTTTTTTCCCGTATGTTTCGGTTTTCGGATCGGTTATTTCGTTTCGGTTCAAACACGCCCTAGTGTTTTTGTTCAATATCAAATTAAAATCCAGATTTAGGTTTTATAATACTAAGTGATAGTTTTTTATGTGTGACAGGACTCTTGAGGTTACAAAACGACGTGAGTTCGTGCGAGTACGAAGACATACATATTATGTGGAATCTATTGCATAAGAACGAAGATCTTACCACAAGAATCCAACAACAAAGGAAGAAACCTTGCTGGAATCTTCTCGGTTCATATCTTTGCCAAAGATTTTGATCCGATTTTATGTAATATATATAACCCAAAATGTTCCAAAACCATAGTTGTATTTGTGAGAGCCTTGACGGGTCCCTTGCAAGTGTGGTGATGTTCGGAGACAATAAATCCTGAGGTTGCAGAGCTTTAATTAGCTGTTATATATATTCCCAAGTCATGCCTCTTATGTAATTTATATGACTATTAGTCTATTACCATCACATGAGTGTTGTTGTTGTATATATGATACAAAATTGGTTCACATAGTTTGATACTACTATGTTAAATCTCTGATTTTTTTCATTTACATTAGAAACACACAACAAATCTTCACTTCTTAAACCATATGGCTCAAAATGTTAGTCTGATCATTTAAATTGGCTTAATCTAATTTCTAATTGAGATTACTACGAATTTTCTATGCTTTTTAGATTTACTGTTCTAATTCATTGAAATACTATATCTACATTTTTTTGACATCATTCGGTTCGACAAGTCCTGAACCATATTATATTCGGTATTCAGAGTAACGCGATTTCTTGTAGTTCAACTCCAATAAAAAAATTAGCTAAGATTGATCGTTAACCACTTGAATAAAAATATTTTCCTAATATCTTTAGAACCGCTTTCATTAGAAAACTATTGAATTTTTTTTCGATGCTAACAACGATTTTGAGAAATAAATGTTATATACACATGTAGCTATCTTCATATCCCCTAGAAAACTAAAGACCAATATTTGATAGTCTTTGGTCACCTAAATTAACGAAAGATTCATAAATTACTTCAAAATATAGCTAAAAGTAGGTAACGTACCCCGATTTAAATTTCTACCAAATTACGTACCTCATAATATTAATATCATAAAAATGGGGTTTCTTATAGAAGAAATCACTTTCTTAAGAATATAATGATAAATTCATTATATATAAAAAAATAATCAAAGGCTTCATCAAGGAAAATCAGAATAATAGTTCTCTTTGGGGGAAAAAGAAAAAGTAAAAAGAGACATCTCTACAACTCTATTCCATAAAACAAATGAGACTTCTAATTTTGAGGCCATTAAAAAATCTCTTAATTAAAAAATATACATATCAACCAATGAATCCAATATTGAAAGATGAAACGTCAGAATCAATTGGTTAGATACTGATGTCCAAACAAAGTGTGCGTTTACTCTCGTGTTTGTTGCATATAAGTGTCGGCTGTTTCTGGATTTCAAAAAGAGTAATCAACAAGTATTGTGTGATGATGTGATTGCTATTTCTCTTTTTAAGGGTAGACATTTCACCTAACGATTTATTGATTTTATTAAGTGTAACTAACGTAATTTGATACTTTTATACTATATATGCTTCTTCTTTTTATTCTAAGGTCAATCTTATATATTATTTTTTGTGTGATTCTTTTATATTTTGATTTGTCTTCATCTTTTTGTCAATTTTAATTTGAGTTCGGATATTTGTATCCATATTCTACGCAAATATAAAGCTTATAGTTTTTTTTTTTTTTGTTTATCAATATGATCAAGCAGTTCAAGCTACTTGACGAGAATGGTTCTCACACTTAATGTCCCCTCACAAGAAAGCTTTGTACCAACGATTAAGATCAAATATTGTTCGTTTAGCAGTCACCAGTGACATCGGCTGATTTCTAACAACCAAAATAAAGTAAAGTAAATTAATAATATGTTTACTGTGTCGATCTCTTTTTCACGTGTCTTTATACGTTTATGGTGTGGTCGGTGATTAGTTGTGGGATTCTCGGGAGACACACCAATCCAGACCTGACCGACCGATGCCATCGATTATATCTCTACGACGCAATTTAAAAGGTCAGTTTTTATTCTCATATGGCTTTGTTTTCATCTGCTTCATTTGAAAAGAGAGAAACTCCAGATTTAATGAAAATAATAATATAACCAGTCAAGCTAGAAGCTCTCGACATGAGAGATCAAACATGACGCTAAGAATTCGATTAAATCGGTTAAGAGATATAATGAGAATAATTCTCGGTTTTTATATTTACCAAAATCCAACTAAAAAGAAAACAACTTTGAGTATAGATGTGTAGGTCTAGTGGCAGAGGTAGAATGATTTTGGAAAAATTCTATAAAAATATATGAATTATTTATCAGTTTCCATAAAAATACACAAATTTTATAGGTACCCAAGAAAATACATGAATTAATTATTTCTTCCATTATATATAAACTTTAAAACTGAATCCACTTAAAAATAAATTATTTTTAAAAAATTAAAGAAAAAATTAATTTGAAAACTCAAAATAACTCCTAAAATTCTTTTCAAATCTTAAAACATCACTAAAATTCCAGAAATTAAAATATTAAATGATGAAATTAAGAAAATCAAAATGTTTCGTTAAATTATCTAAATAAGTCAAAAATTTAATATTTATATTATAGATACAAAATATTTTCATATAGAGCACCTTTTACGAAACTTTTAATTCATTAAATATTCAAGTACTTAAAAAATTGTATCACTATATAAGGTCAATAACATATATAAAAGTTTCAAAATCATATATATATATATATTATACTATTTACATCATAAAATACCCAAATCACAAATAAATACAACCTATATTATTATATTTACACACAATTCATGATGTTATTTTCAAAACAATAATGGTAACTTTATTACTGAAATTTTTGAATTTAAATATTTTTATATTTTAAATTTTAATTTTAAAAATATATATTAGAAGTTTTCTCTCTTTTCGGATTTTTATTTATAAATTAAAAATTTTTACAAGTTTATTTTTTATATTAAGCCTTATTTTAGGTATTTAAAAATTTTAAGAATTTTATTGAGTTTTATTTTGGTTTTATAAAATATTTTTTTTATCATAATATGTTTTATTTTAATTAAAAATAAACAGATTTTATTTTTTGTCAAACTCTAAATGTTAAATGGATATAATTTAAAAGTTTGTCTATTATAATTGAAGGATAAATTAATTCGTGTATTTTCTTTGATACCCACAAAATTCATGTATTTTTATTATAAAAAAAAAGTTGGTGTATTTTTGTGGAGTTTTTCCAACGATTTTTTTGTTCGAGTCAAACTTATATTAAAAAAAATTGAGATTTGTATAGAATGACCCATATTTATATTCATTTTGGAAGTGGTGAGTAAATGGATGGTGAAAAGACTATCTAATCTATCTTTTGTAACAAAATAAAGAAAATACCATTATAATCTACCAAAAAAAACAAATTTTTTGAAATATATTAAAAAAAGATTTTTAAAAAGAACAGAAAAAGAATTTTAAAAATAGAAAAATGAAACAAATTACTAAAAAAATTTTTTTAAAAAGATAAAATTTTAAAAAAATTAAAAGAATAAAAATTAAAAATTAAAAAAATTACAAAATGAGAAATTAAAAAATTATATTATTTTTTTAAATCTAATATAATTCAAAAACAATTATTTCTTATTCAAAAATAAATAAATTATTAACATAATTTAAATATAATTCAAAATATATTACATATAATTTAAAAATAATTAGAAAATAAACTAAATATGGAATATAAAATAATTCAAAAATAATTAAAATAACTGAAAAATAAAAATTATTAACATAATTTCAAAATATCTAACATAATTCAAAAATAAAAATTATTAACATAATTTCAAAATATATAACATAATTCCTAAAAAGTAAAAAAAATTAATCATCGTAAAATCTAACATTATTCAAAAATATATTATTCAATAATATTACGATTAGTCTGCGATAACTTTTTTTAATAACTTTGAGACAACATTTTCAATAAGTCTGCGATAACATTTTCAATCAGTTTTCGATAATGTTTTCAATAAGTTTGCGATGCGACAATCTGTACATTTGATAATAAGTCCGCCCAACATTAAATAAATATGCGGTAGCTAAGTTAATCAAATAACTCTACGGTAAAGAAAAATAACTCTTCAACTAGAAATAAGTTTGCCATGGCATTAAACAACTCAGCGATAACTAAGTTAGTTAAATAATTCGGCGGAAAAAGAAAATAACTCTGCAACTTGAAATAAGTCTGACATAACATAAAACAAATTTATGGTAACTAAGTTAGTCAAATAACTTTCGATAAAGGAAAATAACTCTGCAAGTCTGCCACGATGTTAAACAAGTTTACGGTAACTAAGTTAGTCAAATAAATATGCGGTAAAAGAAAATAACTCTGCAATTGGACATAAGTCTGCCACGATGTTAAATAAGTCAGCAGTAACTAAGTTAGTTAAATAACTCTGCAGTAAAGGAAAATAACTCTGCAATTGGAAATAAGTCTGCCACGAAGTTAAACAAAAATGCGGTAACTAAGTTAGTCAAATAACTCTGTGATAAAAAAAATAACTATGCAAGAAAAATACGAAAATATGTTTGCCATGATGTTACATAAGTCTGCGGTAACTAAGATTTATTCAATAAATCTGCAGTAAAAAAAATAACTCTGCAACTGGAAATAAGTCCACAGTAACTAAGTTTTTGTAATAAATCTACAGTAAAAAAAATAAATCTGCAACAAAAAAGTTTGTGATAACGGAGATGGAATAACATTTTTTAAAATATTGGTCACGCTGAAATTAAATTTTAATGCATTCTTGTAATTCTTTTTATTTCCTTACAAATTTTCCTAGGGGTATTTTAGGGTTAAAAACGAAAAAAACAAACTAATAATTAAAAAGAAATGAGTCATTCTAGAAATTAACTTAGAAATATGAGTTATTCTAATAATACTCTCTAAAAAAACACTAAAAATATATTTCGTAAGTCACTTTTTTTTTAATTATAAGCCCACATTTTAAAAAGTTAACATGGTTTGAATGACAATTATGAATTTGGATTCAATTTAGAAGGATCAAGTATCTTCTTAGCTAGAGAATTGGGTTTTGAGTCTTCTTTTTAAGTAAAGCATGAGTTTAAGTCATATTTATAAAGATCAATATAAAATTTTTAATGGGGTCAATCTTACAGTTTTTTAAAAAACATAAAGGGTAATTAATTTTGTTGTGGTCAGTTGACCCCCCTCCACATGCCTCCGCCCTTGTGTAGGTCGGTAACTATAAATCTAAAATGAATTTTGAGAGATAAACATGAATCCTTCTCGAAGCTAGTCCTAATATGAAAAAAAAACATAATTAAGAAATAAAAGAAAGAGAAGTGGATTAAAAGAAGCCCAACAATGCGAAGCACATCGACGCTATGCTACATCAGCTGGTCTCCCGTAAAGAAAAATTTGTGTACGCCTCTGAAACCGTGTGCAGATTGAACTGAAGCATAATGTTCTGCAAGTGTTCTCGTAAGCCGCCAACGAAACAAGAAACCCTTTGTCCCTCTGTTTCCGTTGAATTGATATGTGCCATCAAAGGAATTTTGTTTGAGCATAATTTTCTACTCCTTTGCTCCCTTGTCGCAGATATTAAAACTTGGTATACATGGTACGGGAATAGTTATAAGACAAAAACACTTTCCGTAGTTTTCGTTTGAGTTTATATATTTTGTGAGGAAGTTTAATTATCCGGATTTGATTATATTGATGAAGTTAAGTACTTATAAAATAAAGTGTTTTTTCGGCAAGTATATTGATGTTGGTTTGAGTGGTTTTGGAGTTGTGTATTTTTATCATGAATATATTTAACATATTTTATTTATTTTTTATATTTTTATTTCGGAAAAATTGTGTGTTTATGAAATTATATAAGTAACATTTGTTTAATGGGCTAGCTCATAATTAAATGGTAGAACATCAATCTTTTAGGAACAAAAAGAGTATAAGATTATATACATATATATATTAATCAAAACATAAATTATATATTTTAACTAACCCGTGACTATTAAATTAACCCCTAATTTTGTTATAATAACCCATTATATATATATACTAAGTTGCCTAGATGATCTAACCCTAAAATAAATTAGCTAAAACTAAAAATATTTATATCATTGCTATTTTTTGGATACTAAAAATATATTTTCGTAGACATTGTAATTTTGTTTTTCATTTATTTGGAAAGATATAATTTGAAAAAAAAATACTTGAAACAGAAAATCCCTTCAAGATTATTTGATATAAGGTAGATGATTAATGTGTTCTTAATCAGAATATTTGGACTATTTTATACAAAATATCGAAATGAATTTTACTATAAAAGTATAAACATACTAATCCTGATTTATTGTGATTGTTAGATTTAAGAGATTAAAATATTTGAAGTTTAATCTCTGTAATATTATATATTTGCTTTAAGAAAACAGAAGCCATGAAATTTCATATAAATAATCATAATTTTTACATAACATGTAATATATATTATATTTTATTGACAAAACTATTGATTCAAAACAAATTAAACTGTGCCAAATATATTTTTAAAGTGATGGATTCAATATTCGAAAACGATGTATTTTTCTCTCTTGCTTTTCATTGCCATCTCCACCGCTCTACGTTCACCTCTAGATTCCGACACTGCAATACCCATTGTTTTTTTTGTTTTCTGTTTTATCTTCTCTTTAAATGCCTCAAACGTTCTAAGTCTACCCAATTTAAAAGCAATCGCCACTCTTTTTTCACATCTCCCATGGGATCTTCCTCTCTTTGCCATCAAAGATTCTTCCTTGTTCAACACGTCCTCATTTTTTCGTTCGTTTCTCTTAAAGCATCACACACTCCTAAGTCCTAAACCTTTTTTTCGTAGACCAGATCCGTGAATGCTATATTAGTGCCAAGGAAGACAAGTGTAATTAGTTCCTGCAAAAATCAATTCACACCAACATTATTCAATTTAATACGATCTTTCGAAAGAGAAGCTTCTTCTTTTTACTTATTTAAGCACATGTACAATTAAAGGCGACATTTTTGAATAATCCTTTCAGAACCTTAAACCCATTTACAAAATTCTACACCCGACAAATTACATACTAAAATCAGAAAATTAAGATTTACCTATGGGAGTGCTCTTCTTCGTGAAAATGTTTATGGCTATTGTCTTCTCTGCTTTTAAGTCATGCTTCAAATTCTAAGCAACCAAATATCAATTATCAATCAAATTGTATAAGACACAAATGAAAGATAAGAAAATGTTATCATGTAAAGGTTCACTTGCATTCATTCTCATAAACTGTGCTTGCATATTTCCAGTTGATCAGCTTCAATACATTTCCCATATTATATCTACTCTTCCCATTTTCCATATTGAACATCCCTATCTAAGGCCTATGTACAAAGATCGAAAGATGTATCTATAACAACAATTACCACTAAGCAAAATATACAAAACGAAAACACTCAGAATACGACATACCTCACCAACAATTGTTAACGGTACTCCAGTTGGAAGAACACGGTCAACACGCTCAATATTAAATCACATCTACACTGTCACCTTATAGCTAAATAGCATGAGCAATCCGTCTGACATGTAAAGGGTCTTGTATCCATGTCTCCAAATTTCCTTGCCAAGCTACATGAAATCGGAATAAAATTCAAGACGGAACTGACTCACCAATTTCCTCTTCTACGTCTACACTCTCACCTGCATTTTCTTCTTCTTCGTCTACACTCTCACCTTCATTCAACTCTTCTTCATCTACATTGTCACCTTCATTTTCTTCTTTTTCATCTCTACACTGTCACCTTCATTTTTCGCGTCTCTTTTTCTGGTATTAACGATATGCACCCCACATTCTTTTATCCATTTTTCACCCCCTAACCAAAATTCAAAGAAAATCTCGTTCCCAGTCACATCTGCTTCTTCGAAGTCGAAGATGTACAAATGCTCCGTTTGTGGGTAACGTAATTTGAAACCAGAAACCTTCCAAAGAATCTGCTCCTCATCATTTTTGATCCCATATTGACAGTTAAGATTCTCTTTTGGAGAACAATCCGCATTCTCAGCCAGCAAAATGCAAGCCCTAAATATCAAGGACGAAGGTAAAGGCCTCTCGTCCAACTCCACTATTAGAGAACGGCCATTAGCTCGATGAGTGAAGTAGGTTGGGATTTGTTTACCGGGTAAGCCAGTAATTCCACGTCTCGAACCCTGGATGATGAGATCTCTCGCTTCTTTATTCAGTTTGAAGCAGTTACTGAAATTTGCAATAAGACCTGGAATACGAAAGGAGAAATCTATTCTCTCTAGAGACTCACAATATTGTGCGTCTAGAGATTCTAAGGAATCCGGAAGCTGTCGGAGCGACAAGAGCTCTTTGCATCCACTGAGATTAAGAGAACGTAGTCTAGAGAATCCCTTGACCAGTGGCGGCACTTCTTCTATTGCAGTTTCACGAAGAGTGAGAAAGCTAACGTTTGTGGAGATCTCAGGAAAACTTTTTAACGACGAGCAGCCCCCAAGATAAAGCTCCTTAAGGGATTTCAAGTTGACGTTGACAGGAAGAATCTCCAGTTTGGTGCATCCATCCAAACTCAAGTAGCTTAGTTTCTGAAGGTTTCCAATACAGGCCGGGACTTCCACAAGACTTGAGCATCGATCAAAACTCAAGCTTGTGAGATGAGTGGCATTCCCAATAAAGGAAGGGATTTGCGCCAAACTTGAACAACCTTTGAAACACAAGTCTCGGAGGTTAGTTATTGCATTCCCAATAGAGGAAGGCAGCTCCACCAGTCTTGGGCAATAAGTGAGATCCAAATATTGGAGATTAGTTATTGCATTCTCAATAGAGGAAGGCAGCTCCACCAGACTTGAGCAATAACTGAGATCCAATATTTTGAGATTAGTTGCATTTCCAATTGAGGAAGGGAGCTCCGCCAGACTTGAGCAGCTGAGACTCAATGTTTGGAGTTTAGTGGCAGTTGAGAGATTAGGGAGCTCTTTCAAGTTTTTAGAATGATTCAAATTCATCCACTTGAGACTTGGAAGCGGCTGTAGAGACAAATAACAAGACCACATTTCTACACATAACTAGCACTATAACACATAAAAAAAAGAGAGGGGCAAGATCACATTTCCATGCTATTAGTATTTAATCAGAAAAAAAAAAAGAGTGTGGCAAGATCACTTCATTTTTCTTTCAAGTTAAATAACTATACAAATCTGACCAAATAATAATCATGGTAATTCTTCAAAAGAAAACATATTATAGATTCGAAATAAAATTGAAACACGATATTATAGAGTAAATATTACTTACTTTTATTCCTTCCCACAACTTCACAAGCTTGCTGTAAGGCATGTCTAATTCCACGAGGAATTGCGGGTCGAAATTGGAAGGCAAACATGTCATTGGAAAATTCATCCATTCTAGTAATCGAAGTTTTGGAGAGAGATAATGCGTCTTCGCCCCACCACGTAACGTTAAGAATTGGAGATTAGACATTTTTTTAAAATTTCCCTCACTTAAATTTACTCCGCCTCCAAAATACTTCTTATAATTTATGCCAATAACACTTCTACTACCCTGGAAAAATAAAAAAGTCAAGAAAAATAGGTAGAGATGGTTAGTTATCAAATAAACTCAACTTGTAATGAGCAATGACAAAGAAACACTAATGGCAAAATTTACTGCTTCATCGTCCATCAATACTTCACAAATCTCTCCACTATCGACCAAAAACTGGCGCTTTCCAGGATCACGACACTTATTACGAACAATATCTCTGCCTAGTTTTTCTAGCAGTGTATGCATCTTTATACAGTTATGTTCCATATATATGAGGGATTTCTCTGCTAAGACGTCAAGCCTATGCCTCACATCCGTAAATGTCTTTATAAGATACTCTACCACTTTCTTAGTCCGTCCTTTGTTGAATAAGCATGCTATATGAAGAAATAGATATTTATCATCTTCGCATAAGGCATCATAACTGAACCGTAAAATGTTCTCAATTTCTCCGTGAAGGCTACTTCGTAATTTTGGTAGTGCTGTTTCCCACTCCTGCATGGACATTCCTCGGAAGTAGGAATCCATAACCTTTAGCCCTAGAGGAAGATTACTGGCAAGATTCGTAACTTCCCAAGAAAGATACTCGAAACCATCTTTAGGGTACTTTTGTTCAAAAGCAGACATGCAAAACATTTGAAAAGCCTCATCATTTGTTGGGAAATCCACTTTATAAATATGGTTGATCCCATGTGCCTTCAAAACTCTTAGATTTTCTGTTGTGATGATAATCCGACTTCCAGGACCAAACCACCGAGTTTCTTTCGCCAAGGCAACTAGTTGTGCTAACCGATCCACATCATCAAGAACAAGAAACACTTTCTTGTCTTTCAACCTTTCGTGCGCGACTCCTAAATTATGAATAACGATTTTATCTTTGTGGTTGAGCATCAGAGACAACATTTGGCTCTGTAGTTGTAGTTGTGCACTGTGTTCATCGAGACAAGGTCTTGGATAACTTCCTTTGATATCCACCATAATTGATCCCAAAGAGAATTTGCCAGAGTGTTGGTTAAATAGACATCTTGCAATAGTGCTTTTACCAATCCCAGGAGGACCCCAAATACCAATCATCCTCACTTCCTCCAAATTTAGGCATAACAACGATTCAATCTTTCTCATATGATCTTCCATCCCAATGAAATCGTCAAAAACACTTGGCAGTGTAGCAACATTCAAAATGTTCGAAATATCAGTAGCTATGTCTTCGATCATGGTTGCCTCATCATCCCTGGAAAAAGGGAGATATATTATGCATATGATATGTAGATATAATAAAAAAACTCACATACCCATTTCCAAACTTTTGACTTTGCTATATATTATTTAGAGAAACTAGGCTATACGGTAGTTTTTAAGTTTTAAATTTGCCAAATGGGGTAGGTTTTTATTTGAAATTTCTTCCTTGTCTTCCCAAACTAAGTTTGTTTACAATTCAATGCCGTTATCACAGCTAAAAAAAAATAAAACAAAAAGTTCTAAAATTACAAATTGTAAATTATAAAAAATTATAAATAATAAAATAAACTAATATAAAACATAAATTAAATAATACAATAAAATAATGTTAATATTAAATTATAAATTATAAACTATAAAACAAACTATAAAATAAAATAAAACATAATGTTAGTATTAAAATATAAATTTATATTTTAAAATTAATATTCTTCTCAGTTGTGTGGATCTATGGTGTACGTCTTTTTGTGTATACTTCACTCATTGTGTTCGCTTCAGTTGTGTACACCTTATCCGTAGGTATACCTCAATCGCACACTTCACTTCTAGACATTTCAGTTGTGTATACTTCAGTCGTGTACACTTCATTTCTATATATTTCAGTTATGTATACTTCAATCGTGTTCACTTCATATTTATGTACATTTTATATGTACACTTCATATGTCTACACTTTATATATATACTCATTTTATTGGTGTACACTATATATGCATATACCATATATTTCAATTATACTAATTTTTTATGTGCTCACGATAATATACTATAGTTTAGTATGCACACCATATACAGTAGAACATCTATAAATTAATATTCGATAAATTAATAAATACTATAAAATAGTAAAATTTGTTGGTCCCAAGTTGGACAGATGTAAAAATGAACCAAATTCGATAAAATAATAAAATAATAATTTTTTTAGAATCTCTATGTAAATATATGGTTCTATTAATACCATAAATTAATAATCATGTAAATTTACATATATATATATATGTATATATTAAAGATAACATACTTTTAGTATATTTTTAATGAATTTATGTTAGAACTCATCACTAACTTTTCTTATATAAAAAAATATTATGTTGTATTTTAAACTATCTTATTGTTATAACGTATATAAATTTTTCATAAAAATAAGTAAAATTTTCTACAGGTTTTTAAAATTCTAAATATACATTATTTTTATTTTAATAGTCGTATAAGTTGTTTAAATACAAAAATTGAGATCACTAATGATAAATTTAAATTTATGTTAATATTTATATAAGTGAATTTATCTGTAATATTTGTTATTTCTTATCAAAATAATTTGATTTTTCTTTTAAATTTTAAACTTTTAAGTACAAAACTATTAAAATTTAGAACATCCAGAACATTAATTTTATTTAGAACAAATTGTTTTAATTTATGTATCTTTATTTTTTTAACAAAACTCTCTATAAATTAATAAATATTATTTTATACTATAAATTAATATTTATAATTTATAGAAGTTTTACTATAAATATTAATTAAAAATTGTGGATTTATTGAAAAGTGTGAGAACTCTATGGATGAGTCTCTCATTTCTTCATTATATCTATATTTATATTTATAATAGATAAGAATTATATCTATATTTATATTTGTAATAGAATTTTCTAATAATTTTTTCATATTTTTTAAATTATAAAATTAGTTATATAAAATCATTTTAACTTTTTAATATTTTTGAGTTTAATTCTCTACCAAAAACTTCATATGAAAGTACAGTAAAACCTCTATAAATTAATACTCGATAAATTAATAAACACTATAAAATAATATTATCCGGTCCCGAGTCGGGCCAATGTAAAAATCAGCAAAATTTGATAAGATAATAAATTTTTAGAGATCCCTATGTAAATTATGGTTCCAATAATATCATAAATTAATAGTTATATGAATATACACATAATAGCTAAGATAAGTATATGTTGTTTTCTTATATTTTTCTAATTTTTCTAACATGTTTTTGTTTTTAAATCACATTTATTGGTGTTATGGTTTCTCAAATTTTAATTGTTTTGTGTGAATAGTTACAAACGCTATAAGTCTATAACTATTTTTAGTGAACTCATCTAAATTCATTCGTATTGCATCATCAAAATGAGTTTTGTAAAGTCAAATTTAATTTGTGACTATTTATTTCAAAATACAATTTTTCCAAAATAAAATTTTAAAATTGATAGTTTACAAGATATTGCTAATATGTGATTTATATTGTTTAAAGTTGTGCATTTTTAAAATTTTATGATAAAATATTTTATCATAAATATTTTTTGAAAATAAATTTTTTAAATTAATATTTATTAATTTATATAAATTAAATTAATATCATGATAAATTAATAAAATATAAAAATCTCCATAATATTAATTTATAGAGGTCTTACTATATAAAGGGAAACTTGATTGGCTTATAAAAAGTTTAATGCTCTTCTAAAACGTCTACCAGTCAAGGTCTAAGAGCATCTCCAATGGTAGAACCCCTCATTGGATTTTTACCAATATTTTAATTTTAAATTTTAAGAATCTCATACTAAGAACCTCTAAAATGGTTCTTAAATAAGAACTTTTAGATTCCCTCTCTCCTCATGCTAAGAACTCCTATAGTATTTATCATTATTTACCATTATAAAATTTTAAGAACTCCTCTTCTAAGAACTCCCATTGAAGATGGTCTAAGTCACGCCATCTCTCTACTCGTGTGAATAGGGGCCATTTTGTCAATATGAAAATGTCACTATAGCAAAACTACCTAATCCTGATACAAAAATTTATCTTTTTTGTCAATAAAAAACTTTAAACTATCCTATGACACAAAAAACCCTATAATTTAAATGCTACAAACATAATTACAGTTTAGAACTTTTTGTTTTTGGTAGACAATTACAGCTTATAAAAAGTTATGTTCAGAAAATTTAAGGGCAAGTGGAAATCAAGAGACGAACCAGTTGTTTGAATGGTAACCGGCGACTGTTGCCACTTTTTCCAAAGCTTGGCTCCATTTCCCAATAACCTCATTTGTTTTACCTTTACAAGTTCTTTTGAAGGCTTCCCCAAAATCTCGAGTCTGCTTCTTTACATCAGTTGGATCCACTTCATAGAAAATGGCTATTACTATTTGACCCAAATTTTCCTTGCATCTCATAATCTCCACCAATTCATCAAGACACCACGACGAAGAAGCATAGTTTTTCGAGAGCAAGACAAGTGCAATCCTCGATCCAAGGATCGCTGTTTTGAGCTCAGAGTCGATAAATTCTCCTCTCTTCATCTCGTTGTCAATGAATGGGTTGATTCCTTTGCTTCTGAACTCCTTCATAATGTGACTGAGAAAGGATCTACGGGTATCTGCTCCGTGAAAGCTTGGGAAGAGATCGTGTATCCAATTACGAGGCAAAGACGATTGGGGAGTTGGAGGAGATGAAGAAGAAGCAATGCTTTTGTTTTGTTGAACTTTGAAAAGTTTAAATCCATTACTGCGATCGTAGAGAGTTCCAAGATTGAAAAATCACAATAGCTTTTCAAAGAGAAAGAGTAAAGTATTTAGGAAGATGCTTTGTTTATCTAATGACTGAAAAAGTCGACTCCATTGACTAAGAAAGAAAGAAATGAAGCTTCTTGGAAATATAACCCTCTAGCTGTCATGTAGGTTCCACCACCATTCTTGGAAGTTTTCTACACCGACGTTCCTTGATATTTCCTGTAATTTGGAAATAAATTTATTTTAAAAAAATAAAAATCAAGTTGATTAATGACTGAAAAATCAATTTGTTTATCTAATGACTGAAAAACTCGACTACATTGACTAAGAAAGAGAGAAATGAAGCTTCTTGGATATAACCTCTAGCTGTCATGTAGGTTCCACCACCATTCTTGGAAGTTTTCTACAAGGCCGGCCCTTAGTCACATAACACCTAAAGCATAGCAAAAAATTAATGCCCTTCTGCCATATAATTGTTTTTCCAAAGAAATGTAGTATCACCAACACTTAATCGTCTAAAAAAGCAGTTATACGAAAATATTAATACATTATTACTCAGAAAAATCTGAGAACTCTTGTTAAATTTTGGTTTAGATGTTCAGCCATTTATGAATTTTATAAAAAAAATCAGAAAAACTTAAGAAAAAACAGAGTAGGAGAAGAAAGAAAAGAAGACATACTCGAAAATCAAAATGATAAGTGCCCTTCTAAGTCAATCACTGACATTGTTGAAGACTCTATCGAACAAGGGACATGTATTGACGAATGATGAATGATGAATGAAGAATTGAAGATTTGTGTCTGCTTGTGACTGCGAAGAAGCGGAGTCGTTGAATTTTTTTTTTGTTTTGTTTATGTTAATCTTTATAATATTAAAAAAGAGGTACTCGTGGACCTGTTATCAAACAGATTTTCAAAATTACTTATATGAAATATTTTCATCTCTGCATCCAAACATCATTTATTTGTTTATCTAATATTACAAATCGTTACAACCAAACACAATTATTTCTTTATCTAACATTGCAATTTAATAGTATGAATTATGATTCTTCTATCATATTTGTTTGATCTTATTTTCAAATTATTTTGAATGATTATATAATACATATAATTAATAAAATGTTTAGAATTTGTTTTTGCATATTTTGTGATTCAAATTTTTTAAAACAAACATATATTACTCAATTGATGAAGAAAAAACTTGTGTTCAATTCTCCACATAGGCTAAAATATTTATACAATGATTCAGAGACATATTATTTGAAAGACCAAAATGATTCCAAATACGAATGAACAATAAACTTTACTTATCATGCGTTCAAATTTAAAAGTTTTATTCGGTTTAATCCGGTTTTAATTGAACCAATTTAAAATTTAAAAATATATAAATATTTATACTCTGGATTTTTTTAAAATATTAATAATAGTTAGCTCTATAAAAATTTTAAAATATTAATAATATTTAAACTCCATGAAAGTTTTTTAAAATTAATAATATTTAAACTCTATAAAAACTTAAAATATATAGAAAATAGCACCTTTTAAAAGAAAATTTTGAAATTGACCCAAATTATATGTCTTTAAATAAAAGGTTTTTTAAAATAGTACAAAGATGTTTAAGGAACCAAAAATATTTTGTATTTCCTTTTATATTTTTCATAATCATTACATTAACAATAATTATTTCTTTTCAATGCAATTAAATCTCTTAAATATTTGATTTACATAGACATATTTTTGTTCAAATATTAAGTCATCAAGATCTTCAATTTAAATAATTAATATATTAAATATATATTAATACGTTTGTCTAGATAAAATTTAAAAATTTGAAATTAGTTTTATATATTAAAAATATAGAAAAGTTAACAATTCAACATAGATTTAAAAAACAAGAAATCTCTATATTATCATTTGAGAAGTACATTTTAAAAGATAATTTATATGTGGTAGTTATTATGAAGTGCAACTAACGATATACTAATTTTTTTTTTCTTTTACAAAAGATAAAAATGAAATTAAAAATAATCTAAAACATCATAATGATCAACAGGTTTGTAAAATTACTATACGGATATGTTGTTGTAACTTCTTACTCAATTGCTTGCCCGTTAAACTAAAATAATTAATCCAGAATATGTAATTATATTAAATATATCAGTTTACGGGACGTAAAGCTTCCGAGTGATACGGGATATGATGGATTTTTGTCCCAAAATAGACAGATAACTAATTTTATAATATTGACTAATATATATATATATATAATACTAGAGCTACCTATTTATAATAATTAAATTTTAATACAAATATATTAGAATTATCAATCCAAAACGGATAATTATATAACACAAATTGGTTATAGGATGGGAAGTTTCCTACGAGTACTGGACATGACAGGTTTCCGTCCCAAAATAGATACGTTTAAGAAAAATATTGGATAACTAATCATATAATATATCCTGAAAATAATATATATATATATATCAATATAATGAAATTTGTTTTTTAATTAGTAATCTAGTATGGTAAAAAAATGATGTAACTCTATGACATCATGAGTTATAAGAGACCGTCAAAATCGATTAATCTCTGTATATGCTTTTTTTTTTGGTATTGATAGATGATGTCGATACATGTTTTGCTTTTCATTTAATTATGATTTTTTAATTTAAATAAATTTAATATCTAATTCGGTAGGATTTGCTCTAAATTATTTCAATGAGAATAAGTAACATAATTTATTTGGCATAGATTTGAAGCATATTATAAACCGTAAAAAAAACTATAAATATATGTTAAACAAAAAAATTATAAACCATAAAACACACACAAAAACAGAAAATTAACGTACCAAAATAAGATATAAATATTTAGTAAAAAACAAAAAATAACATATTTATATTAAAAGAATTGACCCGTGGTGTATCGCGGGTTCGAATCTAGCTATTATAATAATTAAATTAAATCTAACTAAAATTATATAGTATAAGAAATCTAACTAAATCAGAATATTCCAAACTTTAAAAAATGGAAAAGGAAATTGTTAATAATAAAACGGGTTGAGTGGGGTTTGAACTTGGCACAAGAGATACAAAAGGGAACAAATTTAACCACTACACCAAAGGAACATATTTGAAAATGATGCCCCTAAATTTATTATAATATTTGGCGCCTAAAGCCCTAACTTTATGAGCTTTACCCCAGGGCCGGCCCTAGAAAGAAGATAAAGACCTATCTCTGCCGTTGGAAGCCGATGATACAGAGATCGCTTGTTTATCTCTCTAACTATCACTTGGAGATATCTCCGACGATAATCTGCCGTCAAATCAACAGAGATGGATAGTTCTTGATTCCTCCTTCAGTTATGTTATACGTTTACCTAAGTGGTTTTTATTAATGCGAGTGAGGCAAGATAATTATGCAGAAAATAAACAAAACAAGAAATTTGTTTACGAGGTTCGGTTTTTTCTACTCTCCGGGACCACATCCAGATTTCGAATTCGCTAGAACAAGAAAGCAAATACAACCTATTCGCAAACGCGTAAATCAAGCACAACCCTCTTGATTCACCACTCCGTTTTATAACACGAAATCTTAAGGATAACTTAATCCTTAACTAAACTCTCCATGAGTCTAGATTTTAATCCAGAATCTCTAGAACACATTACACCCTTTCGTTAACACTAACACACCCCAATAACACCAAAGATTCCAACACTTGATCACACAAGCTCAACAAATCTCTCGAAAGCTCTCTAGGATTTTTATGCCTCAGCTCCCTCTTTCTCTCTTTCTCTAAGACGTGCACAACTCCTCCTTATATAGCCAACATGTTTTCCTAATCACATAAGAGAAGGTTTCCAAATTTCATAAGGAAAAGGTTTTTCTTTTTATCATTTCTGATTTCCCTTTTTCTTTTCATCAAGTCTTCCAAATCTATTTATTAGTCATTTTTCCTTTATGATCTATTGTCAACACGTGCTCTAAACCTTGTCTTCTCAATTCTTCTAGAACCTAGACACGCACACAAAACAGCAGCATTCATGTATCACTTCCTGTGTCACACATCAATTGCATCAGTCAGAAAAATTACATCTTCAGTTTTCATCAGCTTTGTTGAACTCTAGAATTTGAGATAAAAATTCGGATTCAATTTTGATGTTTTTGTTTTTTTTTCTTAATTTAGGGATGGGGTGCGATACAATCTGTGATTTTGCCGGATTCTTTGCTAACTCATATACTCTTAAACCTTTCGACCAAAGATTATGTGAAGATAAGTGTTTTATCGAAACGATGGAGAAATCTTTGGTTAAGTGTTCCTGGACTTCACTTAAGACCTCGTGACTTCTATCCTTATAAAGAAGTCTTCCAAAGGTTCATGGACCAATTTATGGAGTTCAATCATGGGTCACACCTGCAAAAGTTTGATATAGTTTCTTACGATTTTGAAAGCTATCGAGATCGATTCATGGAGTTAATCAGTACAGTGGTTGATAGTGGAATTCAACATTTGGATTTTTTATGTATCCTTGTAACACCGGTGAATTCATGCGACAGAACATTTACAAGAGCAAGACGTTGGTCTCTTTGAAGCTTGCAAATGTAGAGTTAAAGAATCCAGAGTTTGTTTTTTATTTACCTTGTCTCAAGATCTTGCATCTCTATAAGGTTTGTTACGGTGAGGATGGTCCTTTGGTTGTGGAGAAGCTCATCTTAGGTTGTCCTGTTCTTGAATATCTTGAACTGATTAGACCTTTTGACATTTTGAATCAAGAAGCTGTGCGTGTTAGGTCTCAGACTCTGAAAAGATGTTTTTTAAGGTTTACAACCAAAGGCGATGATGCAGATTATACGGTTGAGGTTGATGCTCCAAGACTCGAGTATATGAGTTTATCACAAATTCAACCTGATAGTATTGTGGTAAAGAGCCTGAGTTCCTTGCTCATGCTCGACATTCAAACCAAATTTAATATTTGGCAACGAGAGTGTATACGAAAACTTGATATTTTCTGTGACTTTTTAACCGGGATATCTAGTGTAAGACGTATGATCATCTGTGATGAGACTCTAGAGGTATATATTATCTGTGATGCATATATAACAATTTAACGTACTTTAATTCTTTATGGTAAAAATTCTCAAATCTATCCTTTGTATTCTCCTTGCAGGTGCTTTATTGTTATTCCAAACTCGGACCGATTCCTATATTCCACAACTTATATCATTTACAGGCTGATGGGTTCTCCAACTCATCGGTACAACTTTTGCCAGCCCTTCTTGAGAGCTGTCCAAATCTGAAAAACCTCATCTTTGTAAGAATTTGCTTCAATCTGTGATTTGGCTAAAGAACCTTGTTGAATCATTTAGTAAACTCAATCTGTTTTTTTTTTTTGGCAGGATTATTATGTTATAGAGGAGCCAGAGTTGCAGGATTATTATGTTTCAGAAGAGGTAGAGCAAATCAACTTTACCAATGTGCCTCGGTGTTTAATGTTGACATTGGAGAATGTTGAGATTGATAACCTGACTATGAAAGATGAAATTGGGATTAAACTAGTGAATTACTTTCTTGAGAATTCAGCAGTCTTCAAGAAACTGACTCTGAGTTTCAGACATCATTCTGAGCAAGAGGCAGAGAGCTACAAGAAGCTTCTTACAACCACAAAGCTTTCTCCCACATGTCACGTTATTTATAAGGTTGGCTCTGCCTTTAACCTATATGAGGAAGAAGACTAGGACATCAGGACGGACGAGTAGCAAGGAAGTTGGAGAATAGCACCATCGATAAAAGTGGTTGAGATACTGTGCATGTTAGTAAAGAAGATGAAGAAAATGTATTTGCACTGCTTGCTGCAGTATTATGGCTGGGGAATGTTTCTTTCACCATTGTTGAAAACAAAAATCATTTTTTAGAAACTTAACTATCAGTTTTTTCTGCCGTATGCATTTTATAAACTTATCATACATCTGTGCTGAAATTATCTGGATAGTGGAAGAAAATTTCCAAAAAAAAACGTGGTGGTTTAGAATGTTACCAACATGCATGACTATAGGCCAGGGCTGGCCCTGGCAATTTTTGAGCCCCAAGCAGAAAATATTTAAAGTGCATAAATAATATGTTAAAAGTTAAATAGGTAGGTGTATTTGATCCTAAGTGAGGTTTAAAAGGGAAAAGGAGCAAATACCAATATACTATAACAGAGTTTTGAAAAAAATTGGCCCCTAAACTACTTAATATGATTAAATGACCTAAGCAGATGTTTCTGTTGCTTGTATCCAAAACCGCCTCTGGCTATAGGAGTTTGTAATTTCACGGGAAAGGATTGCTTGGTTATCTTTGAAGAACAACCACAATAATATAATAATATAATTATATTCAGAAAAAATGATAATTGGTAATAGTATAAGATTTAATCTAGTAGAAATTATATTCAGAAAAAGAAGATTTAATCTAGCAGAAATTTTTATAAAAAACAAAAAGGAGAAAGACAAGGAAAAGAAGACATATAGTTAAATCGGAATCATTCAATCCTTCGTAGCCATAGTCGGCACCACCACCACTATCACTGTCATGAACAATACTTGGATTCACCCCTAGGGGTGAACCCTTATATTCACCTCCTTAACTTTAACCAATGAGATTGTGCCAAATAATAAACAGAAATAATCAATTAAAATTAAAATTAAACAAATTAAACAAATAAAAACTTTATAAGTTAACGTCGTTAATGTCTTCAATCGTTGATGTCTTCTGTTATTTAGAGATTAAATTAGTGTTTCGCTTTATACTAAATTTCATATTGATTGATTGTTGGTTGATTCTCTTTGCCTTGGTTTGGAACTGATATTGTCTTCCTCACTTAAGGGTGTTCTTATTTCCTTGACCAACCTGAAGAAAGGTAATACTCTAGCTTTTAGGACTCATCTTGGCTTTCAAGCTTTCATTATCATCTGATATCTGTTTTCTATAAGTTAGATTTGTGGTAATTATCATCAATTATATAACTCTCTAGGTTTTGAATAAAGGTACTCGTATTCATGTCAATATAAAAAGAAAATAACTAATGCTAATTAATGATCAACATCTACACGGGGACAGCACTAACGTGTAGCTTTGTATGTGTAATATGCAGGTTTTGAGATTCAGGTTTGTCTGCGTAACTAGAGAAGAGTGAATGAAAATATTTATACAGAAAATAACTATTTACTCAAACCTTTTTGTGTCTTCAAACATGTCAGAGTAAACTGACGCAACATATAATAATGATGTAATAAACTCTGAACAAACACTCTCTAAACTCACCAAACCAAACCAAAACGCAGAGGAAACACACTAAGTAATTTAGTTCGACCATGTATGATGATGAGATAACACTCTTTTGCGTGAACCTTCATCGTTTTCACTCGGTTCTGGTTGACTTGTCTGAAACAATCAAGAAAAAGATGGCTTAAAAGGTTTTTTTTTTTTTTTTTTTTTTTTTGAATGAATGTAAAATTTATTCAACCATAAAACCTTTTGTACATTGTATACATCCGTTTTTAAAATGTTTAAAATTAACCTAAGAATCTAGAACCACAATTCAGTTAGAGATAGTAAGATAAATTAGCCTCTAGAACCAAACCAAATGGTAAGGCCATCTTTCAGTTTGGACGAACTTGACTTCAAAAGTGAAGGTATTCTAGTACGGACAGCACAGTCAATGAAAGTAATAAGCTGAGGAGGAGAGCAAGGGGGCTCACCATGCATCCGCCTATTACTTCCAGCCATATAGTATGGACTGTGACCTGCAGCACATAACAAAGAAGAAATCTTGTAAAAGGTTTGAATGTTTGTCCCGCGACAAGAGAGAGCAGCTGGACAAAACCCGTAGTATAATACCATTGAAGAAGACCTTTCGCTAACGCCTCCCAGATGTGTGAAGTGAGAGAACATGTGAAAAACAAATGATCTTGAGTTTCCGGTGAATGATTACAGAAAATACAAGACGGGTTAGCTCCTGTATTCCAAGACAACACTTGATCGTCCGTAGTTAAACGATTGAGGCTTGTGAGCCATAATAGAAATGAGTATTTGGCTTAAAAGGTTATTGGTCTGAGTAAAGCTTTTTAGTTTTAAAAGAATTGTGTGAATTTGAGTCTTGCTTACGGCTTATGTCCTTAGAAGAAGTCAAAGATTTTTCGCCATATGATAGATCCTCTGGCTGAGATTAAGAGAAGTTTGTGAGCAGTTGGAGACATAGTAGTAGTACTCAGCTTACCATTGGCTGGAGAGGACAGGGAATGGCGCCTTAATCCATTTATCTCAGTCTTCTCTTGGGCAAACCTCGGAGAGCCTTCTCCTTTGATTCTGGCCTTTGCAGATGCACTAGGGGCCATGTAGCTGGGAATTTTTCGTCTGCTATGTGAAAGCCCGTCCGTCATCTTGATTGTCAATATTTGCAGGCAGAAAAGCTAGTCTTTTACTTGGCTTTGTCTTATCAGAACCAATATTACCATTCTCAGAGCATTTGAGAGTGTTTGGTTCCAGTTACCTATATCAATTGGGGATCAATCTCCGTTACGTGAATTGAGGATCAATATTACCTTCACATCAGAGCATTTAAGGTCTTCACCTTTATCAATTGTGTTGATTTTTTGTGTTGTTTGATATCAATCTTCAACGGAGAAGATGATGATGATGCAAATCAATTTTTTAACAACGTTAACATTTTATTTTTAATTTGTTTTATTTTAATTTTAATTGATTATTTCTATTTATTATTTGCATAATTTCATTGGTTAAAGTTAAAGAAGTGAATATAAGAGTTCACCCCCCTAGGAGGAGTGAACCCAAGTATTGTCTTTTAATTAGGAAGTATTTTTAATTTTAAATTAATATTCACGATTATAAATAATCATTTTAAATTTAGAATGAAAGATAGATTTAAAAAACCAGAAAATATAACAAAAATGAAATTAACTAAATATTTAATTAAAACAAATCTGAATTCTAAAAAAGGAAAAAGGCCAACATATGTAAATAAGAGAAATGTAAACTTTCTTTATTGAAATAAATAAAAATAATCAATTGTAGATTTTAAAACAATTATATAGTTTCCTATTAACAACAAAAATGAAATTAACACAATATTTTATATAGTTTGATTCGGATATATCACCAAACAATATACAAATTAACAAATAATATATATATACAAATGAACGAATACAAAAGAATAGTGATAGTTTTCTAAATATTGATTTGTTATCACTTATATTCAAAAATAATATCAACAAATAAAAATTAAGCAAACATGAGTCTATTATTAACTTACATTTAGATGGATAATGACATGAGATGATAGTATACATTGAATAAGGGTGTATGGTTCCCTTGTAATCATCATTGTTATTTGATACCTCGAAATTCATGATATCACGAGATTCTCCTTCAGGTAAATTTTTTTGAAATCTTTGAATCATTTTCTGTTTTATAGATGCTTGAATTCTATCTCCTCGTGACAAAGAAAAATTGAGTTAATAAGAATAAAATAAAATAAAATAAAAAGAAATTTGATTTGTGCTAAATACCTTTTCATCCACCGAAATAATTTCCATGTAAAATTGATTCAAGTTTATCTTTATTTTTTTAATGTCTGGTGATATTAAAACAGAGAGTATATCTCACGAACAGACAAAAGCTCAAACAGAGCTATAAACCAAAAATAGACAGCAACACAAATGATGAAGAGAAGAAATGCTGATCGATAATCAACCTTGCAATTCCTCCTGAATCTTACTGTGCAACCAAGCTGGACCTCCCAAAATGCTAAATACAAGTTGAATCATCCTTCGATCGTCACGCTTCGAGCAATATCTCTAGCAATGGTATCGCTTGAAAAGAGGATGCTTTGAAGCAACAACTATGAAAAGACGACAGAACCTGAAGGATTTGATCCAAAACAGACCGATACAATGGCCATTTCTCCGGCTGATCTAAAGCTGTTATCGCCGTGCCACAATTGGACCAAAGCTCAAACCTGCTAATGTGTAAGTCCTTAAGACTACGAACAGTCCAAAGTATAACTTCCAATTCTGCTGATAACCGATTAGTTACTGGTAAGAATGCATCTCGACCATGATACAGACCTATGTGATCTCTTCCTATCCAAGCACCTCCAAAATGATGTATTGAGTTAATCCAGGAGGAATAAATATTAACTTTAATCATACCAACACCAGGTTTAGTCCATGTTTTCTCCACAACTTGTCTTCCTCTTGTGACCCAACTCTGCAGCTGCTAATTCATCAAGTTTGAACCAATGCTCTGCTTCTTCAAGTGCAGGTTTATCTTTAGGATGAAAATTCCAATTCCGAGATATTAGAGTTCTAATCTTCCATTCCTTTTCTGAAGAATTTAGTTTAGAAATTAAACTAAAATTCAAAGGCATCTTAAATCTGATGGATAACAGAAGATTAATATGAAATAGATATGAGAGAAAGAAGAATTGGAAAAATTTTAAATGCAGAGGGATAGTGAGGAAGAACAAAAGAAAGAGAGAAGCTTTTATAAATTGTTTCTTTGCATAGGAAAAAAAATACTGAATCTCGAAAGTTAGTAGAAATATATTAAGTAAAAATGATAAACGACATTAAAAGTATCTCTAACATATGGTGTAGTGGAGATATTTTAAGGTTTTTGAAGGAAAAAGAAAAAAAAAGTTATAAGAAAAAAAAAGAATTTAAATAATTTTAGTTTTCCACATCTTTAGGATTTTGTTTTTAAAAAGGTCATCGTGGCTTTTTTTGTTTTGGCAGTTTTTCCTTATTTAATAGGATTTAAATTTAAAATAAATATCTATGTGGCAGAAATTTTAAAAAAACAATCTACGTGACACAATTTAATTGGTCATATGAATTTTATTTTATAATATAAAGGATATACATATATATATATATATATAGTGAAACCTTTATAAATTAATACTTGATAAATTAATGCTTCTATATATCAATAATTTTTTCTAATCCCAAATTGATATTTTGACTCAAATGTCACTTTTATAAATTAATAAACACGATAAATTGATAAAATATCATAAAATATTTTGATCATAATATTATTAATTTATAGAAGTTTTACTTTATATGAAAAGACCAATACATAATTAATTAATCATTAATTTATTTATGACACTTGACATTTTTTTGGTTGTTGACGTGTCATAAAACTGAAGAGAGTTAGTGTCCTTTCATATATATTAGTTATAATATTGAATAACATAATTGGTGCATTGCATGCACACTTATCTAGACTCTTACAGTTTCTTGGCATCACTCACAATCATTCGGATGATTGTGAATGATGGAGTTTCATGCAGAAATTATTTCAACTACATTAACCCTAGACTGAGCAAATGGACTGGCACTTATGATAAGGCGAAGCATATGCAACAAAGTGAGTGGTCGGAGAATGATCTATTGGCAAAAGTGCATGAATTATATTCAAGTGGTAAAAAAAACAATTTCAACTTAATGTCAGAATGATACGATGTTCGTGATCAAGCACGTTATTATAGTCAGGTAGCAGGAAATACTGGCTCTGGAAGCAGTGGATCTAAGAGATCCTGTGAGAGTGATGCAAGCGACTCAAGCTCTATAGGATCTAATGCTCGTCCAATGGGGAAGGAAGCAGTTAAAAAAAAGGGTAAAAAGAAAGACAAGGGCGCAGCTTTGGAGGCGGTCAACGAAGAATGAAATGAGTTTAAACAATTCAAGGAGCAAGAGTTGGAACGATTGGACAAAATAACCATGATGCAAGAGGAGGCGAACCAATGAATGAAAGCAAGAAATGAAGCTAAGAAGATGAAGATGTTTATGAAGCTAAGTAAAAAAGAGCATCTCGATGACCGGAGCAAAAAGCTCTTGGAGAAGTTGAGCCACGATCTATTTAAAAATTAATTGTTGTATAGTATGTTTCTAATTTGCCTTTTTCCGTTTTAATAATGTATGTTTGTCTCTTTCTGCTTTAATAATGTGTGTCTATCTCTTTCTGCTTTAATAATGTGTGTCTTTGTCAGTAATCCATCACGTGTCCGACAATGTAATCCGTTATTTTTGGCTTTAATAATGTGTGTCTGTCTCTTTCTGCTTTAATAATGTGTGCATGTCTCTTTCTGCTTTAATAATGTGTATCTGTCTCTTTCTGCTTTAATAGAGTGTGTCTTTGTCAGTAATCCATCATGCGTCCGACAATGTAATCCGTTATTTTTGGCTTTAATAATGTGTGTTTGTCTTTTTCTGCTTTAATAATGTGTGTCTTTGTCAGTAATACATCACGTGTTCGACAATTTAATCCGTGATTTTGGCTTGTAAGAGGAGAATATAATCCTTATCTATGTTTGTTTGGAGTCCAGCGATTTCAACCAATCAATTTCTTATAAATGGGGACTCATTCTTCCATAGTTGTACCAATACCACAAATCTCATCTTACTAAAAACAATACCAATACCACAAATCTCATCTTACTATAAACAATATCAATGATACATTTGAATTTTCTTTTTGATATCGAAGCTTACAAAAGACAGTATGAAATTGAAGAGAGGTATATGGTGAACCGGTTTAGAGAGCGTCGAAACAAGATAGAGGAAGACTATGCAACTCGTAGCAAGAGAAAATATTTCAAGAGAGATCATGTAGCGGCAAACCAAAGACTGATTGACGACTACTTTGCCAATCAACCTACATATGACGATGCAATGTTTCGTCGGCAATTCTAGATGCGAAAAAATGTTTTCCTTCGGATCTTTGGAGACCTATCAATCAGTGACAACTACTTCACCCAACGAGTTGACGCAGTCAATGAATACATCAAAATAGGAGGTACTACAACATTAGATTGCTTGCGTAGATTTTGTAAAGGAATCATGTATGAGCAAGTGTATTTCAGAGCTCCAACTCAAGATGACCTACAAAGAATTTTGCATGTTAGCAAAATACGGAGGTTTCCGGGGATGATTGAGATATTGATTGCATGCATTGGGAATAGAAGAATTGTTCTACAGAGTGGGAATTTCAATTTACTCGGGGTGATAAGGAAACCACCACTGTTATTCTTAAAGCAGTTGCATCTCATAATTTATGGATCTGGCATACTTTTTTGGGTGTCTTGGCACATTGAACGATATAAATGTTCTAGATCGTTCACCAGTGTTCGATGATGTTAAACAGGAAAATACTTCAAGAGTGAACTTCTTCGTCAACCAACGTATGTTCGATATGGCATATTATCTAGCCGATGGTATATATCCTTCTTATCCAACTTTCGTCAAGTTAATTAGACTTCCTCAGAGTGAACCAGACAAGTTATTTGCACAACGTTAGAAGGGATGTCGGAAGGACATCGAACGTGCATTTGGAGTATTGCAGGCTCGATTTAAAATTATTCGTGAACCAGCTCGCATGTGGAACATAGCCGATTTGACTATCATCATGAGGTCATGTATCATATTACACAATATGATTGTTGAGGATGAACGAGATACATATGCTCAACATTGGACCGATTTTGATAAATCTGAAGAAAGTGGATCTAGTACACCACACCCATTCTCGACCGAGGTGCTACCTATATTTGGAAATCATGTGTGTGCTAGATCTGAGTTGCGTGATTCAAATATACATCATGAATTGCAAGCAGATTTAGTGAAACACACATGGACAAAATTCGGTAATTGAAGAGATTTTAATATCTCTATGTGTGATTTAAAAGCTTTATTGTTTTTGAATTAAGTTTATTGTACTAATTAAGTTTCGTGTGTTTTATTAAATTGTGTCGTGTGCTAATTAATATATTGTATTATATTTTACATTTTCTGTATCTCTATTTGTTTATACAATGAATATCTATATATTTTTTTCTTTATGAAAAATTAAGAATCTAAAACAAGAAAGAAAAAAATTATTAACTCTTAACTATTTTTATTTAATTTCAATCACTAATTGTTACTAGTATATAATCATAAAAAGAAAAAAAAACATAAATAAGAAAAAAAATATGAAATATAAAAGTGGGATAGAGTGTTGAATTTTATTAAATAAAACTATTATAGAAGTTAAAATTGAAATGGATAATTGAATTATTAAGTAAAAGAGAGAGAAGATATGTAGAATGAAAAAAAAGTATTGAATAAATCAACCATTGTACATAATCTTACTGACCAATTCAGCATGGACGGCAAACTGGTTCACGGGAATCTTACCAAATTTCCTTCAGGCAGATAAAACACCTACAAAACTATGCTTGTCAATTGAGTATGTGATTTTGGATTAGCTCTACTCCCATTGTACTTTCAAACTTTCTATTATAGGCCAATTTGTTTTTTTTTTTTTTTTTTGCTTTCCGTATATACTAATTTTGATTTGTGACGTAATTAATACTATTACAGTGTTACTCAATTAAATTAAGAATTGTTTTTAAAAATGAGTTAAAAACTTCCAAAGGAAGGCAAAAGCGAGACGACAGTTATGCTCTCACAAAACTTCCCGTAATCTTCTCCCTCCACCTTCCCACACACTCTATTTTCTCGCCGGCGATTTATATCAACAGTGCAAAGTTGACTCATATTTCAATTAATTCAAACCCTAATTCTGCCGGAAATTTCTCAAAGCCGTTATAGATTCTTCTCTATACAACAATCTCATTGCTCACGTTCATAGCAATGTTGATTTCTCAATGTCGGAGATGACAGCTGCAATTTCACCTTCTTTCACCACCAGAACTAAACAGAACAAACCGCCGTCGTTTCCATCGGAATCACTTACTGATCGCCGGCCTAAAACTCGAGATGTAGCTTCATGATACCTCGGCAGCAGCGGTGGTACTTCATCCTTTTCGTCTTCTTCTTTCTTCCACCAATCATCTCCTATCAAAGAGATGTCAATCTCCGACCATTACTCGACCGGTGACTCCGTCAGTCTCTACAAATCGGCCGCAATCAACGGGACGAAGACAGTCGGTATCGACCGTTACAAGGGCGAATCGACCGGTGACTCCAAATCGGCCGCAATCAACACCACGTCGTGGTTCGTTAGATGGACGAGGTAGCGGAGAAGTTTCTGAAGCGCAGAGATTGTTGTTGACTTCTGGAAGAAGCTTGTTTACGTCGTTTCAAGCTGATTCGTTTACAGGTAATGAGAATAGATCGGCGGTGATTTCATCTCCGGTTACTTCACAGAAAGGAACATTAGAGAAGAAGAAGGTAACATCTAGGATTGGTATAGCTCAGCAAGAGAAATCAAAGCTCTCTGAGCAATGGCCTAGGTCTTTGCAACCTAATTGTTTGAGTAGAAGCGTAGACTTTACAGATGTTAGGAAGAAACTGAACGGATCTAACAATGGTGCAGCTAGAGCTTTGCAGAATTTAGAAAAGTTTGGATCCAACTCCATGATCTCTAAGAATGAGAGTGTTTCTTCATTAAGCTCTAATGGAAGAGGGAAGAAGTTACCAGCTTATGGCATTGTGGTTAGGCATGACCACGGTTACGGTTAACACGGTTATGGTTAATTAACCACCGGTTACGGTTATAATTTTTCTCTAACCTTAACCTTAACCTTTTAATATACGGTTAAAACGGTTACGGTTAAAATGGTTACGGTTAAAACGGTTACGGTTATATACGGTTACAGTTATTACGGTTATATACGGTTACATAAGCAAACAAAATAAATTATGAATGAAAACTATTTATAGAAAATATAGATATTTGAAAAGAAAAAAAATATATAGTTACTAAAAAAGTGGAAAAACAAACTTTGACACTATCAAAACTAATTTGAAGTTACTAATTACTTTTAACGTAAAAATAGGAATCTCTTAACCATATCAAAATATAAAACTAATACATCGAATCTCTTATTCTCTTTATTTTTTAGTAATCATTTTTGTTTTCTCTTCTTTTCTTTCCTAAAAACAAAATGAAGCAAGAAAAAGGTGTCAACAACAAAATGAAAGAAAAAAAAAGAAAGAGGCGAAGATTCAAGGAATGTTTACATGATCAAATCACACACTACTCCAAAATTTGATTTAAATAAATTACCTCAAGATGAAAAGGAGCTTGAAGAGTTTCAAAGAAACAAAGAAATTGAAAGAGCTATGGTTGTGGATATGCTAAAGATTTATTTGCCTATGTTATTTTAGCTTTGGTCTTTTCCTAATTTTCTTGTTTATTTGTTTTTTATTCTCTATTTTTACGTACTTTTTTTCATTAAATCTCTTTTGGGCATTGATGGTTTTTTGTTTTGAACGTGAAAGAAAATAAAATTATATTTATAATTTTTTTATATTTTTAATACTGTTAAGATTATAATTTTAATAGTTAAAAATATGATAGGTAACTATAACATATTGTTGTAACTATTTTATTACAAAATCAGTCATGCATTTACGAATAAATAGTTACACAATCATATATATATATTGTTTAGTTTTAAAAAAA
>CM051383.1:3554709-3604709 GCA_028015245.1 Cardamine occulta | reverse complement strand
TGGTTACGGTTAGAATTTTACGGTTACATCATATGGTTAACCAACGGTTTTTATACGGTTACGGTTAATTGACGGTTATGGTTAATAATTTACGGTTAACCATAACTAATATATTTTTACGGTTAACGGTTACGGTTGTAACTATTTTATACGGTTACGGTTAAAAACGGTCCGGTTACGGTCCGAAATACGGTTACGGTTAGATTTTGGCTATGCCTAATTGTGGTTAAGGCGAGATTAGAGCCTGGCTCACCGGTTGTAAAATGGACTGAGGAAGATCTTTGTGGATAGTCCTGTATTGTCTTCAAAAGGAAGCCAATTGTTTCCAAAGCGTGAGTTGATTCGACCTGCTTCACCTAGCAAGTTTGATATGAGTGCAGCTTCTTCAAGTCCGAGAGGAGCTAGTATTGCTAGAAGAATAAGTCCTTCGAGAGGTTTAGTTCCTTTGAGAGGGATTAGTCCTTCAGGAAGAATGAGTCCATTAAGAGTGAGAAGCGCGCCGCCTATGACTCTGAATTTTGCTGTGGATACTAAATAGTAGATGAGAGAGAACGGTGTTTCTGATGCTCACTTGTTAAGGCTGTTGCATAATAGGTTGCTGCAATGGAGATTTGCTAATGCACGAGCAAATGCTGTTATCTCTGCACAAAAGATGAGAGCTGAGGTTAGCAATTAATCCTTTTCGTTCTGAATGATTTTGAACCTTGATTATAGATTAGCATACTAAGTGTTCTTAACATTCAATCACTATGAATGAGACATCTGCTTATGGCTTAGAAAATCCGTTTGTTTCAGTCAAAACAAACTTGTAGGCTTCTCTATGCTACTTATGCCCAAGTGACTAAAATTTAAGTGGTTAGTTTTCAGTTGGTTGTCACTGAGAGGCCGCAAACTCTGATGAAGCTTTGTTTTCAATTGCAGAAAAGACTGTGCAATGCATGGATACGTATCTCTAAGCTGTATGATTCTGTCAAAGCAAAAAGAATTGAATTGCAACACTTGAAGCAGAATTTGAAACTGATATCTATTCTCAATAGGCAGGTTAGTTAATTCGCTTTTGGGATCTTAAGCCGCCATTACTCATCTGCTTCTTACATCTTTGGGACCTAGCAAGAAATTTAAATGGTTTTCATGCGGTTGTATAGATTGGACATCTAGAAGAGTGGTTTGTTATGGACCGGGATTATACAGGTTCTTTAGTAGGAGCTGCTGAAGCTTTGAAAGGCAGCACACTTTGTCTACCTGTTGATTGCGGGGCAATGGTTTGGTTTTTCTACTCAATGTTTTCTTCCTAGTACCGTATTGGGAAAGCATATGCGATACTTGCTGATGATGATATATCATATGCAGGTAAATGTACAGAGTGTTAAAGATGCCATCTGTTCAGCAAGTGATGTTATGCAGGCAATGGCATCTTCCATATGCTTGTTACTTCCAAAAGTAACCCTTTCTTTTCTCTCGTTGTGTTTAGTTTTGTGTTCTTGTACTCGGATATAGCTCGTAACCTTTTATAAGACAAATGAAATGTTTTTGAGTTGATAGAACATTCCGTTTTGAGTTGTAGGCTAGTGAATAGTCCAATATCTCTGCTTACAAATTAGTGTCTGATTATAATTAGTGGCTTACAAACTGGTACATCTTTGGGACCTAGCAAGAAATTTAAATGGTTTTCATGCGGTTGTATAGATTGGACATTTAGAAGAGTGGTTTGTTATGGACCGGGATTATACAGGTTCTTTAGTAGGAGCTGCTGAAGCTTTGAAAGGCAGCACACTTTGTCTACCTGTTGATTGCGGGGCAATGGTTTGTTTTTTCTACTCAATGTTTTCTTCCTAGTACCGTATTGGGAAAGCATATGCGATACTTGCTGATGATGATATATCATATGCAGGTGAATGTACAGAGTGTTAAAGATGCCATCTGTTCAGCAATTGATGTTATGCAGGCAATGGCATCTTCCATATGCTTGTTACTTCCAAAAGTAACCCTTTCTTTTCTCTCGTTGTGTTTAGTTTTGTGTTCTTGTACTCGGATATAGCTCGTAACCTTTTATAAGACAAATAAAATGTTTTTGAGTTGATAGAACATTCCGTTTTGAGTTGTAGGCTAGTGAATAGTCCAATATCTCTGCTTACAAATTAGTGTCTGATTATAATTAGTGGCTTACAAACTGGTATAATAATACGTTGCTCTATAATTTAGTCAGCACAAAGTGATTGTGAGAAGAGCTTTTTGCCATCAAGTACGTCGATAGCGTTATCCATATTTGTATATTAAAAGTGAAAGCTATTTTCTCAGGTTGGGAAAATTAGTTGCTTGACAGCAGAACTCGGCTGTGTGAATGTCAAAGAGCAAGGGATGCTCGACATGTGCCGGGACCTCTTAAACACAATCTCAGCTCTGCAGGTAAAATATCTCAATTTCAAAATCGTAGTTTTTGCTTCATAAGTAGAGATTTGTTGATTTATCTTTAAAACCGCAGGTCACAGAATGCAGTTTGAAGACAGGCAATACAACTACAATACTAAGCTGTCAAAACAAACAGAGTCTAAGTAACAAAGCCACTCATTATGGGCAGTTTTGGACTAATGGAGGATGTAAGGAGATAATCTACACGGGTTTAAAATGAATTTATGCTATCATTTCTTCTATATACTGTATTAATATGTTTAACTTAGAAAACAAAGGGACATAATCATATATAGCCATGGTCCATGGACCAAAGATTTTCAGGTAGACAGTGAAGTTAAGAGTAGTTTGGTACTTTGTATATTACAACGTGTCTATTTGAATTAGATTATCTCCTTACATCCTCCAGTAGTCGTTGTTGCAGTACGTGTCCAGCTTGTAAAATAGAATGTAACCGAAGGCGAAAAATTCAACTCTCGTAAAGTGGAATTCAGTGTTGAAATTTCTGATCCAATCGGCCATTGAAACATTTTATTTTGTTTGAAAAGTAAATCATCAGCGACTCTTTTCATCACGGTCTCCAAATTGTTTGCTTCATGATTGTTTTGGATTATGGTAAATGGTTAATTTAGGCTTAGTTTTTTAAAAAACTGTGTATGGTAGTATATATATATATAATATATAAATATATAAAAAGTAAAATATGCTCTCTTCTCATTATGCCACATTATCTTTCTAATACTCTAATATTGTGAGCTTAGATTCCGCACAAGTGGAAAACTACCAGTAAGCTAATTATGGGAAATGTCTAAAATGGAAAGGAGGCTTAGGTTACTAAATGAGGAAGGAACTTGACGAATGAAACGTTAGAGGAAAGAGATAAAATTCCTCTAATTTGTTGAGATTGCCAAACTCGGAAGGGAGTGAAGAGGAGTTGAAGTTGTTGCTATTGAGATTAAGGTGGCAGAGCTGATGAAATCCAAAGAAGCTGCTGTTGGGCTTCAAAGCCCCACTGAGACAAGCCCTGAGGCGTTGCTTCATGACCGCACCAGTCGAGTTACCACACCAGATTCCATTAAAGTCGTCATTGTGGTTGCAACTGCGGGTATCAAACTCGTTCTTGAACTGCGTAAAAGCTTGAATCTGGTGGGGGCGACAAGCAACAAGATCAACAACAGGATTTTTGGAAGTAAATAAGCTTGAAGGGGAGACACAACAGAGTTATATTTTTGTTCATCTAAACCTTTTTTTTTGAAATTTTCAATTTTTTCTAAACTACCCTTGCTACTAGATTAATAAATTTTTTTCAAAAAAAAAAAATATATTAGTATGTAGATACACAATTATGAAGAAGATTTAAAGAATAAACTTTTTGATTATAGAAAATTTTAAGTAGAGTTTGAGCTTGATGAAAGTTGTTCTGAAAAATTTAGAATATGTTCTCTGATTTTAGATTACGTATTCTAACAGTTATACATGTTCTACGAAATTCTATACGTATTCTAACAGTTGTACTTGTTCTACAAAATTTAGAATATATATTCTATAACTTGTACATGTTCTAAGGAAGTTAGAATAAAATTTTAGAATACATATTCTAAAATTTTAGAATTCGACTTCTACGAAATACATCATACGTATTATATGATTTGTACATGTTCTAAAACAATTAGAATATGTATTATACAATTTATAATATATATTCTAGAGGTTGTTCATGTTCTAAAACATTTAGAATATGTAAACACATTCAGATTTTTTGGAAATTTAGTTAAAATAGAAATTGAATTTAAAAATAAGGAAAATAAAATTTGTTTTTGAATATTTTTCTAAAATTCTTGATTATATATATATAGATATATATTGTAAAAAAATTATTAATCCTAGATTTTATATTAATTTTGCGTAAACCTAGAATTAAAAAAATATTAACTCGAAATATATATAAAAGAATAATTATTAACCCTAGAAACTAAATATTTCTACGGTCCTTCCTTTTTGTTTCACGCCATCTTCTTCCCCTTACTTTCAAGGTTTCTTCTTTGTCTGCTTTCCATGATTTGTTTATTATTTTTATTCAGAATGATGCAAATTTACGTGACGTGTGGTGTATGTAAATTGATTGAGAGGAAAGAATGAAGATTGATTGTTGATGAGAAAAAACGTGGAAGATTACTTAGTTGGCAATCAACTACATCACTAGAAGAGTTGAGAGTGATGGTTTTAACAGATTATGGAATAGATGATAGTATTGTTGATGCGGAATTTAGTTATTTACCAAAAGATCTTAGTGAAGAAGATCCGTGAAATTTTTTTTCCTCCTTTTGTTAAAAATAATGATTTAATCTTTAATAATAAATATTTTATTTTATGGTTTGCAATATATACTTATGTTATTTCGTAAAACTTAATTAATTTTTGTAAAATATCCAAAAAAATAGTAGTAAGCGTATAATAGAGTTTTTAATTCTAAAAAAATATGCTTCACCAAAGTTGTAAGAAAAAAACATATTTGGTCAAATTTGATCCAAAATGTCCTTTATTTATAAATTCCTCATTTATTATTAATAGCTGATAAAAATGTATTGAAAATAGAAAATTATAACAGATGGAGTATATTTTATGGTTTTAAAAAATTTATAGTTTGAATTTGTTTGGGGTCCCAAAATCTTAGAACCGGCTCTGCATGATCGTCATCAAAATTCCCAAAATATGCTTTTCTTGTGCCAGTGATGATGCTCGCCATATCCATCGGGCATATTACCTGGAACATGCCAATTACCTCCACGTCTAACTGTTTTCTGACCACCATAATGATCAATTTGCATTTCTATTTGTTCTCCTGACCAATACACCGGTGGAAGAGTTCGTACACTAACTTTCTTCCTGAACAACGTCTTGTTTCGTCAATAAGGATGGCTCATCGGTAGAAATCGACGATGACAATCAAACCAACTTGATTTCCTTCCGTATTTTAGTTGAAATGCATCTGTCCTTCCGAGGCAATACGGACAAGATAATCTTCCATGCGTTGTCCAACCTGATAGCATCCCGTATGCTGGAAAGTCACTTATTGTCCACAGAAGTACAACTTTCATATTAAAATTCTTTTTTACCGAACAATCGTAGGTTCGAAACCCTGTATACCATAACTCCTTCAACTCATGTATAAGAGGCTGCAAAAAAACACCAAGTGACCGCTTTGGATGTTTGGGTCCAGGAACTAATATACTCATAAATAGAAATTTCTTTTCCATGCACATCCCTGGGGGAAGGTTGTAAGGCATGACGATTACAGGCCACAAAGAATATTGTCTACCAGACATTCCAAATGGACTAAATCCGTCGGTGCATAATCCAAGATACACATTCCGAACATTTCTAGCAAAATTTGGGTGTACCGTATTGAAATGCTTCCATGCTTTTGTATATGACGGATGCTTGATCTCCCCTTCCGTCTGCAAATGTTCAGCATGCCATCTCATTGCTGCTGCTGTCCTTTCAGACTGATACAATCTTTTCAACCTCTCTGTAATTGGTAGGTACCACATCCGTTGGTACAGCACCTTACTCCCTCCAGTACCTTGCGGCTTATATCTTGGCTTCTTACAAAATCGACATTCATGTAACTGATCATCATCTTTCCAATAGATCATGCAATTATCAATGCACACATCTATCATCTCAGAAGGTAACCCTAGACTAAAAACCAGTTTTTGAATCTCATAATAAGATTCAGACAAGTTATCTTCTGACAAATATTCTTTGAACAATTCTGCCCATGTATCCATACAAACTTCAAATAAATTATGATCTGTTTTAATGCTCATCATCCTAGCTGCTAATGATAATTTCGACATACCTTCTCTACATCCCTCGTAGATTGGCTGATTTGCAGCATCTAACATTTCATAGAACCGTTTCGCATCTAAGTTAGGTTCCTCAACTGTATTATCAGTAAATGAAGAAGTTGTTTCATGAAATGCATCTGTAACCATATCATATTCTAGATCTCCCCAATCTACATGATGATAATGATCAAAGTAATGCAAATTAATAGGTTTATCCAAACTCACAGCTTCAACATTACTATTAGTACTACTTGCTTCATTTCCACCATAACCCTCACCATGGTGAAACCAAATATAATAGTTTGGCGTAAATCCTCTATTTAATAAATGATTCCACACATTCTCAGTACGAGCAAATCTTGAACTTGAATTTTTGCATTTCCGACAAGGATAGAACATTTTACCGGATTCTAGAGTGAGTGGTGTATTGCCCACCTGGTACATGAAGATTTCTAGCCCATCGAGAAACTCCTTTGTTACGTTTCCTTTGGAATCTTTATGCATATACATCCATATTTGTTAGTTCCGAATATCACCGAAGGAAGACATTTTTTTTGGTGTTTTGGGGAATAATAATTTGCTTTATAAATGAATGTTGTGTGTGATTTTGAGGATAGGAGAATGTGGTATATATAAGAAATTTTTGAACTAGTTAGGTAGAAACAAAACAACAAATTTACAACGATTTAATATTGTAACATCTTAACGTCATATCACCGACGCGTTAACGACGAATTTACTCAGTCGTAAAATTTCAAATGAACATAAAACACATGTGCTCACCTAATAATCAATGTTCGTAGATAACGACCGGTTTACGACGAATCATATGAGTCATCATAAACGGGTCGGTACCTAACGACTAGTTTACGATGAATTATATGATTCGTCGTACAACGGTCAGTACCTAACGACTAGGTTACGACGAATATATGTAAACTTACTTAAAAATCTAATGAACATGAACAAGTTTTAATACAATCAAAACTAAGAATATGTCCATTACAAAACATATAATACTTATTAATATTATACGATAGTTTAACATAAACATCTAGATAAAAAGTAACATCTATATATAGTACACGTAGCTTAACATAAGTATATAGTTATTAATTTTAGTTTTCTTTTATTGATGACGTAATGTACTACTCAATTTCTTCATCATCATCCGACCCTTGGGTATCTTCGGGGTATAACCAATTGTTTGGATTTCTATTAACACCACTAGGACCACTTTCTTGTATGAACGTTGTAGCCATGTTTTTTTTAGATATAACCTGCCAAATTAACAAGTTTCTGTGTTATATACATTACTATCAGTAATGATAGAACTTAATACACTTCTTTTTATATTAGAATTGTAACTTACATTGGTTATGTTCTTAAGAGCAATGTTAAGATATGTTGTCGCCCGTTCAAACTTAACAACTACAACCTCCTTTAGAAGTAACACTGAACCCTCTTTTATATGCGCCCCATATTTGTTATCAGATATGGCGGACCTATGAATGCTCCCTTGTACAGTACCGGTCGGATCCTAAAATAATTAAAAAGTAATGTCATAGATTGCAAAATATTTAATTAGTTAAGAACATCTTTTGTTAAGTTTTACCTTCATTGTGACCATTGCATCCCCCAATCCATTAGGAACTATTTTATGAATCACTGCTACCACAAAAGGTACGTGACGCCATGGTGGTGTTATCTGATATAACTCTTTTACTACGGTCCAACCACCTGTATGTCCACCTATATTCAAAATATAATAAGTAAAATATATTTAATTGTCAATTACGCAATCTTAAAACAATCATTTTATACTAATAATTACATTTCACTTTACCTTTTAGGTATTCAATTGTAGTCTTCCAAGGGATATCGTTGAAAGAAGGATCTTCTGGCTCAGCAACACCATTAACCATCCGTACATGTCTCTCATAAGATCCTTCATCATCCATAATTATATCAATTTCAGTAGTTGCCAAAATGTAGTATTTATAGGAAATTTTTGAACTAGCTCAAATACGACGAACTTACGACGATTGAATAGTGAAACGATATAACGTCGTATCAACGTCGCGTTAACGACGAATACCGCCTACCTTTTAGGTGAACATTAAATACATGTATTCACCTAACAATTCAATATTCGTTGTTATTCGGTCGTTATACACTTCGTCGTAAACGATTCGGTATATTGGGTCAAATGTACGACGAAACTATATGTCGTCGTTGAGGAGTCGTTAATGTGCGTCTAGTTTACGACGAAATTCAAATCGTCGTAAACACGTTGCAAAAAAGTTGTAACTATAAGTCGAGTTTACGACAAATATATTCGGCGTAACTTTACGACGCTATTGACGACTGGATTTGGAGTCGTAATCACGTCGTAATGTGATTGTTAATGTACGACGATTATTTGGCGATGTAAAGGTTCTTCGTTAATGCTATGTTTTCTTGTAGTGAAATCTATTTAAGAGTAATGATTTAGGTTTAACAAAATGAGAGAGAAGGTTGGTATAATATCTAATAAAGATACTTGGTTTTGCATTTGAGTACAACTTGATCATATTCGGGGTTGAAGAATAAACAGGATGGCCAGGTGGGTAACGTGGATTCCACGTTAGTTAAATTTCTAACGTATATCTTGGATTGGAATATTATCAAATCAGTTTGAAAATTTTCACATACGTTCAAAATGACAAGAATAAATATAACGACAAACACATAGTGCAGTGGATACGTTTTGTAACCCTATTAGAAAAAAGAATATAGAAATTTCCTAAAATAGCATCAAAATAAGTTTTTATTTCAAAATTAGCATTTAGGATAAAAGTAGCATTTTTATAAAGGATAATAATATAATTTTTAAAATTACTTTAAAAATCAGTAAAAAATTAAAATTAAATTTTTAAAAACCATAAAATATAAACATTACATAATACGACAATTTAACTTATCGTACATTTTCATCATCTTATTTTATACATTAACATCTTCTTTTACATGTTGAATCATATTTATCATGATCATTTTTAATTATATTTAAATAGTTACACTATTTATTAGTTTATAAAATCACTAAATTTATGATTTATTTTTATGTTCTATATAAGAAATGAAATCAATATATTAGTTTCTTTGTCTATTTTCTGAAAGAATTTGTTGGCTTTTATTTTATGGATAAAAAATATCTTAAAATTTTTTATATATTATAATATAAAATTAGTTTATATAATTATGTCTCAAAATTTTATATATTAACTATAACATTAAAAAAATTAAAGAGAAAGGAAAAGAGACTTTCTCCCATTCTGACACAGCATATCCAAAATTAATATCATAATTAATATTTTTCATGCATTTTCACGTTTGCTTTTGCTTTATCAGTGAATAATCGATTCGATCATTATGGTTTTATTTACATCTTAAACTGAATCCATGAACATGACTCCCAATTGTCAGAAGTCATATTTGAACCCGCAACCGAGAGGTGTAAGAGTTGTATGATTGTAGATTTTTAATAAAATGTTAAACTCTTTTCTATTGTTATATGACTAATTTTTAGTTTTTTCTTAACTCAATTAGTAAAAAAAATATTGAAGTTTTTATATTGTTATTGGCTTTTCATATTTTGTTATATTTTTAACGCAATGCACAAGTAAATATGAGTTTAGTTATTTAAGATTTTAAAATTTAAAACATTTTTTTTTGTCAAACGAAAATTTAAAACAATCTAAGATCAAGAAATTAGCATATAATATGGAATAAGAAATGTTTTAAAGTCACAAAGGAAATGCTTCAAAACAAGACCAACTAGTAGAAATCGAAGCGATATATAAAAAGAAAAAAAAACAAGACCAACAACTATTTGACATAGATTGGAAGGTAAAACCGAAACAATCCTAACGGTTTCTGCGTTTATTGAAAAAAGTTATCTTGGCGAGCCACTCTGGCTTGTATGAAGCAATGACTTGTGCTACTACCAATCCAAACAACGCTCCGGATCCATATCCTATAACCACTGCTTTCCAGTTCAACACTTGCTCCTCTTCTTCTTCGTCTTCTTCTTCAGGTTGTTGTATTGGTGGCCCATTACTCCCAAAGCAACTTTCCTCCAAAGGAAGACCACAAAGCCCTGCATTCCCTTCAAAGCAGGATTTTGATTGCCCAGTTATCTGTGTTCCTTGTGGTATTTCACCTTTGAGTTCGTTATGAGACACATTTATGTACTCCAAAAACGAGAGGCTCCCTAGTCCATTAGGAATAGTCCCTGAGAGTTGGTTTCCTGACAGGTCTAATGACTCGAGCTCCTTAAGATTGGCCAAAGAAAGAGGAATATGACTTGTGAAGGCGTTGTTTGATAAGTTGAGTGCAATAAGTGCCTTCAAGAGACCAATGGATTCAGGAATCTGTCCTTGAAGTTTGTTCCCAGAAAAATCAATGGCACTGTAGGAAGTGAGGACCCCCTGTCCCTCCATGGATAGCCCTTTGTATTGCAAGTCTATCGCATCATCATATTTAAAGAAGACTCTACCGTAAATTTGATTCACGTACGTCATATATAAAGCCCCATATTGATTCATCGGGAGTTTCCAATTGACAAAGAAGCTTGGTGGCAAGCTTCCAGTAAAATTATTATCAGATATCTCAAATATTCGCAGTTCAGGAAATCCGAGAGGACCTTGATGAGGAGGAGATATAGGACCATAGAATTTGTTTGAACGCAGGATAAGGACTTGCAAGTTCGGTGTAGCTTTGAGCCAGAAAGGAAACGTGTCAATTTACAAGAGATGAGCAATTTAGAGATGAGCAATTTACAAGAGACCTTGGAAGCTTCCCCGTTAGTCGATTGAAGCCAACGTCGAGTGTCCGTAGAGAGGCACCGGCATGGAACAAGTTAGGAATACTTCCGTTCAAGTTGTTCTTCCGGAGATCCACAAATGTGAAGTTACTCACACATTGAGGAATTGGATCGCTGAAGTTGTTGTAAGATAGAACAAGACCAACGAGAGAGCTTCGGTTACAGAATGAAAGAGGTATCTCACCCTTGAAACTGTTATTCTGTGCAGAGAAGATTTCGATAGAGAGTGGTAGATGAGAAGTGCTCCTTCAAAATTGTTTCCATACACAAATAATGCTCGCACTGATGAATTTACTAAAACTTCCGCTGAACCTTGGAAACTGTTGAAAAAATTATTCCCCACTATCACTGTGTTGAGACGAGGAAGGCTCCATAACCACTCAGGAATTGTCCCTTTGATTCTATTATCGGTTATTTCTATATACACCAACTGCTGAAGGGTCTTTAAGATGTTTGGAAACTCGCTGATGCCACAGTAATTCAAAGTCAACATTTCCAGGCTCAACGGGATGTGTGAATCTGAACTTAAACTGGCTGGAGATATATTGTTGCCGGAAAGATCAAGGATTGACAAAGACTTGAGAGATGAGAAGAGGCTTAAGTCAATCGGATAGCTTGTGTTTAGGAAAGAAAGGTCGAGGTCCATGAGGTTGATCAACTTTGAGATTGGCTCTAACATTTGTCCTTCAAAATGGTTATTCGCAAGGTTGAGGTACACAAGCTTTGGTGAAGTAGAGGAGTTGGGAACTTCTACAGAACCGGTGAGGTGGTTCTCACTCAAGTCCAGAGATGTTAAGAAAGGCATACTGAAGAGAGAAGAAGGGATGGCTCCAGATAAGTTACTATGGGAAAGTTTTAAAAGGGAGAGCTTGGTTAGATTTTGTACAGGTGGGAAACCACCAGTGAGCATGCTTTCAGCAAGGAACAAATTGGTTAAACAAGTTAGGTTACCAAACGTGAGAGGAACTTGAACGAATAAACCACTAGAGGAAAGAGATAAGACCTCTATTTTGTTGAGATTTCCAAATTCAGAAGGGATTGAGGAACGGAAGTTGTTGGAATGGAGAGCAAGGTAACGGAGGTTGTGTAACTCAAAGAGGCTACTGTTGGGATTCAGAGTTCCGGAGAAGTGATTATGAGAAAGCTCTAAAATTGATAGCTTGCTTAGATTCCGCATAAGTGGAAAATTACCAGTGAGCTCGTTATTGGAAAGGTCTAAGTAGGAAAGGCGGCTTAGGTTACTAAATGAGGAAGGAACTTGACCAAGTAAGCCATTAAAGGATAGATCCAAAAACTCTAAATTATTGAGATTGCCAAACTCGGAAGGGAGTGAAGAGGAGATGAAGTTGTTGTCTTTGAGATTAACATACCGGAGTTGATGAAACCCAAATAGGCTACTGTTGGGCTTCAAAGTTCCATTGATACATTCCCTGAGTTGTAGCTTAGTGACCGCACCCGTTGAATTATCGCACCAGACTCCATTAAAGTCGTCACTGTGGTTGCAATGGCGGGTATCAAACTCGTTCTTGAACTGCGTAAAAGCTTGAATCTGGTGGGGAGGACAAGCAACAACATGACCAACAATGGGATAATTGAAATTGTAGTTTATAGTAAAGAAGTGTGAAGGGGAGACACAACAGAGTAAGAGTAGCGAGAGAAAGTGCAAACGCATAAGTGATTCTGATATGGTCGTCATGAAAATTTTTTAAGAAGAATGATTTTGGTTTAAGAAAAGTGAGAGAGTTTTGAATGGTATAAATAAAGATATGTGATTTTGCATTGGAGCACAACTTGACTTAGAAGAAGTTACAGCTACGTGAAGTCTTTGTATTCGGGGCCGGAGAATAGTACAGTCAAGTGGCTAACGTTTAACTTGGGAAAGGAATCACATGTCCGCATTTGATAAGTTTGTGGACTGGAGACGTTTGAATTGGCATTATTTTGATTTGTTTGTGGATTATCTAAACTTCAAAGCTGGTGAAGTGACAAAGTGATCGTTATGGTTTAAGTAACAAATTAAAGACCGTTAAACCGAACAAGAGATGTATGGTGAAGCTGATTTAAATTGTTGGCGAAAGAAATGCTAAAAGCAGACGAATTAAGTAAGAAGATGATTATTTTTAGATTTCTTTATCGAATGAAAATTTCTCCATTTGGAGATCATGAGCACAATTACAGTTACAACATTACATAATGGGGTTTTTAACAAAACAAAAAAAAAAACGTTACATAATGGGGTGAGTAAAATGTATCCTCAGATAACGCCATAACGGAAAGGAATCTTCCTTGGTCCTACGTCAATGTCGTCTGACGTGGGTAACCGAGAAAGTTTTACTTGTGTGTTTCTAGAACACTGGAGCTTTTGTGCTGTTGAATTATGCTTAGGCATGGCCAAATTCTAATGGTAACCGTATTTCAGATCATAGTCATACTATTTTCAACCGTAATTGAACCGTAAAAACCATAACCGTAAAATAATACTAGTTATGGTTAACCAAAAATTATTAACCATAACCGTTAATTAACCATAACTATATAAAAATCGTTGGTTAACCGTCTAGTTAACCTTAAAATTATAATCGTAACCGTTTTGAAAATAGAAAAAATATACACATAATTAATCATAGCCGTAATTTTTTATGTAAACTAAAAGCGTTACTAATATTAATCTTTATTTTAATCACTAATTAATCGTATCGTATTTAACCATAACCATAACTGGTTTAATCGTAATCGTTTTAACCGTATATTAAATAGTTAAAGTTAAGGATAAAGAAAAAATATAACCGTAACCGGTGATTAATTAACCATAATCTTAATAATCGTATTCGTAGTCATGCCTAATTATGCTTAGTAGCTTTTATTGGCTGAGTACTATGCCCCATAGTCGATGGGCCATTTCATTCAAGAAAATATTAAGAATCCAAAAGCATCCGCAACAGCCGTCTCTCAATGGGTATCTACCCATGAAAATAATTAGAAAAATTAAATGAGAGAGAAAGCTAGAAAGGTTATCTAAGTAGAGACAATGGTTTCTCATGGAGATACTTTAATACCAGTTATCCATTTGTGACTGGTTCAGTTTTGTTTTATTTTTAAAATTTAATTAAATAATAAAATTATGTGATAAATACTAATTTTATATTAATGAAAAACTCTTTATAGGATATCTACTGATGAAGGTGCTCTAAGATGTCTTTGTTGATTCCAAAATATATATAAAAAAAATCTAGAAGGTCAGAAGTAAAGATGGTTTAAGAATTAAATTTTGATTGGAGATTGCTACTATGAGTTTGATTTATTGTGGTCAACACTCTACTAAGATTAACTAAACTTAAAAGATACTCATAAGTCATAACTTTTCAGTTTTAATTATTGATTTTTATTTTGAAATGATATACTCCCAGAGTATTACTTTTTGAACTTAAATTAAATCAAATACAAAGTTGTATAATCACTATCAATCACGTTACATATTATTTATCATATTTATACTCATAAAATTTAGCTAATTTTAACAAGTCTTTGTAAGATCATTTTATTGACACTATGCCAAGCCCCGCGCTATGCGTAGATGTGTTGTTAATTTTTTATTATAATATTTTGGTTTTTCAAAATTAAAGCTGTTGTTGGTCATTCATTAGATTTTATTATTTATAACTTTCTTGAATATATATATATATATATGTGTGTTTTTTCAAGGTAGTGCATCATATATATAATATGTTTTTATTATTTTTAAATTACAATCTGTCACATAAATATATGTCTATTTTAATGTCTCATTTGATCCTAGATATAATTCAATTTAAAAAAAAAAAAATTTGTAATGCAAACTTGCCCATTTTGAAGTGCAAAAAAAAAATATAATTCAAATTAGAAGAATGCAATTTTCAAAATTTAAAATAGAAAATAAATTCTTTGTACTTGATATCATATGCTAGCTGGACCTGTAAAGTGTAACTCCGAAACATAATCGCAGAAACAAAAACGATGAAGCCTAAAATGATTTATAATAAACTTACGATGTTACCAAAATTAAGTTGCATCGTTTACCGAACAAAGAAAGATAATCCTAAACTACTAAGAAAACAAAACACATCCAAGATGTAGCTCAAAACAATATGATATAGGATTTGTCATTTTGCATCCCTATTCGTCGTTAGACTTGCTTCTTCTTAGTGTGACCATCATTAGTCTTTTCGCCTCCTCCAGCTTTACTCTTCTTTTTCTGCTTATTCTCTGATTTCTCATTCTCCTCTGCTATCTCCATCTTCCTCTTCTATTTCTTCTTCGTTTTCTCTGACTTGTCATGATCCCTTCTTCCCCCTTTGCCTTCTTCATCTTCTTCTTGCTTTTCTTCACTGAGGCCTCCACTGGCTCTTTCCCTTCCTCATCTAAACAAGATACCAATAAAACACTGAGTCAACCACAATAAGAAGACTTTGTTTGCCAAAAAAAAGAAGTTCAATAAATACCTTTCTTTTGCATATTTTCTATGACCTCCTTCATTACATCCACATTGTTGTGGGGCAACACCTTTTTCATAAAATTCTCACCAAATGCAATCGTTGCACCATCTGCATATAACATCAGGGCAGATAATTTAAACACTTTACAACATATCTCATAACCCAAAGCTCTTCTCCAGGGCGTTTTAGATTTTTTACCAGTGAAACAATTTTTACGGGATGCTCTAGAGCACTTGTTTGCAAGGTAACAAGCAATACATGCCTTGTTCTTAGCAAAGGCTCGGCCAATGAACGATGAATGGAAAATCAAACCATACTTGGGTGTATTTCCACTTGTTTTAAGCGCCCTGAAACATCACAGCAGTTCATGTCACACGTAGGACTAAAGAAACTTGTGAAAATTAAAAGAATGGGTTACACCCGAAAAGAGCCTTCTCAAATCCAAGAATCTGGAGGGTGGAAGATGGGCATTTAGCAAGGTTAGTCAGACTTCCAGCATGTGAAATCAAACGGGCACCAATGTCTATACCCACGGATGCTTTTCCAGCTTCGACGACCTCCTTAGCCTTATCAGATATCTTAGTGTCATTGAAAATATTGGATCATATGCTTGCAAAGAAGCTCTCAAAACAGATGACATATTCCATCCACTTCATACCTTCTTGTCTCTGCCCACTGTAGAACATAAAGCACATTCCTTATAATCCAAAATACAAATTCTGCATGATGTATTGCACCAGTTAAAAAAAAACATAGGACGGCCTGTGTCCGCAAGATTAGAGAACATCCTAAGAAAAGAAGGGAGAAATATAAATACAGAGGTAAGAACTTCTTAGCTTAAGAACTGAGGATAGAAAGTAAACTTCTCTTAAAAAGAGGATGATGATTATTGATTAATCAATTACCTATACGCATTAATGACAATAAATCTGGAGATAAAACTAAAAGCATACACAAACAGAGCAAGAATCTAACTACACATTAAAAAGTGTGACAATAAAGAATGGAATATTCGAGTACCAGATAAGCATCAAGAGCGCACGAAGCAACACAGTCCTCAAGCAATCAATAGCAGCAACTCAGTCTTCATGTGTGCCTATTCTCAACAGCTCAATAAATTTCTTCACACGAAACAAACAATTTAAAAATCTGATACCAAATTCTAAATTTCCAGCAACCCTTAGAAACCAAATACGGATTGATCCTAGGGCGGAATCAAATAGGAGATTGATGAAACTCACCTGTTTTTTCAGTCGAAATAGAATCTGATGATCATCGAAATGAGCGTGAGAACAAAGGATGTCTATGGAGGTATTATCTGTCTTTTTCGCTGACCAGTTCAAAGCCATCACAGCCTGATAATTAGCCATTGAAGGAGGCAGCTTCTGTCCCGCACTTGTCGACCCTTTAGACAAATACCATATCCATGTGCGGCTTTTCTATCCACAAGTTCATGATCCTATCATAAGTATAATTATAAGAATTCCATAAATATCATTCCTGAAGAAAACACATTTCTAGGTGTTTTTTTCTATAACCGAGAAGCCAGATGGAGAGACCTCATTTCAGTTCACGAACCTCTGCTACTGACCAATACTCCCCAAGAGTCGTCTTACAGCAGCATTAACATTACCATTTGTTGCAAGCAAAGCCCTTATGTTCTCTGCTCTGTCATAGAATCTCATTTCCTGGAACTGTTGCAACTGGGTCGCGTAGTGCTCCTCAGGAGGAACTGAAATCAAACAGACATATTTCAACAGAACCATCTCAACGGATACATAAGAAAAAGAAAAAAAAAGTGTAGTCCCAGTGAGTCTAACCACTGGTTGGTTCACGCCACTTAGACTCCACAGTGCCACCACCAAGACTACCAAACATATTCATCAACAAATCCAGCCCCGCGTTATCTATGAATATTATCATTGAATTTACTTAATCAATAAGCTACAGATGAAAATACGAACCCTTTATACTTCAGAAACAGATAATATACTAAGTGAATAACTAAAGAAATAACAAAAACCCTGTTATCAACCTGCAATACTCACAACACATCGGTCGAGCAATACCATAAGGTAAGTTTATCAAAACCTCGATCAAAAAGAAAGAACTTATCGAATCCACAAATACCTTCTTCTTGTTAATTAACGTTCTATGAGTACTGCCAAGATCAAATAAATATGCAACTCCACTTCTCTTGAACTGAATCTGGCAAAATCATTACGAAACAATTAAAAAGAGCTTAATTCAAATTGAGAGTATTAAGGCTCTAATACAGGCCGTAAAGTAGCAATCACCTGTATGAGACGGAGAAATCGAAGGATGCTCAAGTGAAAAATCACAGATATGACATTGTCACGTCGAAACAAGTAAGCTCCTTTCTCATATCTGCAAGGAGAAGAGTTTACAATGCATCTCCACAGAATTGAAAATTGCTAAATTTTAGAAAACAATAGATTCATAAGAGTTTACTTACACGTTTAATTGGTCAACAATGGTGTCTTCTTTGAGGACTTCAAACTGAAATTGGTGACATAGGGGGCACTCCACTCTGAAATAGTGCAGAGGACATGATTCTGCTTCACGGCTCGCGCACGAGGTGGCTTATTCGTGTCTACAGCGACGGAATCGTCTTTGGATATTGTTCAACTAGCTTGGTTTCCACTACTTCCGTTGTCTCGAGTTTATGTTGGTTAGGGTTTTTGGGTTCATTATTGAGACTTCCACTGGGAAATTGATGTGGTATTTGGTTCGTCGGAAACTTACATAGTATTGAAGAGGCAAAGAAGAGTTGAGAAGACGCTGATGCTCTGATGTTTGGAGTTTTTTTTTTTTTTGTAAGTTAATAGGACAGGTGTCAAGATTTTGTTTAACCACGTGTCGAGGAGCAGGAGTGCTCCTTAGCACTTTTATATAGTAGATTATGTCCAGAAATCTGATCAGAGTATAATATTAAGCTAACATAATTTATTCGAAAGAATAGAGTAAGCATGTATGTAAATATAAAACAACCCCTAAATAACTGTTGACCAAAAAAACGCAAAATAACCATTTTGTTAACCACTTAATAGAGCATTAGTTGCGTGTAGATTTAACAACCCCAACTTGGACACTAAAAACTCGAACTGTGACCGGTCAAGGGCTTTGTAAAGAGATCTGCAACTTGTTCATTCGTACGAACATGTATCGTAACTAGATGTCCACCTTGAACAGCATTTCTGATGTTGTGACAATCAATCTCAACATGCTTCGTACGTTCATGAAAAACTAAATTTGCACCGATATGAATAGCAGTTTGACTATCACAAAACATTTTGACCGGATCTAGTTTGGTAAATCCTAGCTCACAGACCAAATGTCAAACCCAATAGATCTTTTTAGTTGCCGCCGACATGGCGCGATATTCTGACTCAGCGGAAGAATGAGAGAGTGTATCTTGTTTCTTGGTTTTCCATGTAACTGGAGACCCTCCAAACATACATACGATGTAAGCGAACGCCTATCAAGAGGACATGTGCCCCAATCTGCATCACAATCTGCTTAAATCCGGATCTGATGACAAGAAGATACCTTTGCCCATGGTGCCCTTTAAATAATGAAGAACGTGTAACAAAGCCTCCCAATGAGCAATCTGTGGTGCCTTCATGAATAGTTACAGGAGATGAACAGCATAAGTAAGATCTGGTCGAGTATTAAGTAAATACACTAGGCAACCAACAAGATGGCGATATTACCGTGGGTCTGGGTAGAAGGGACTTTTATCCTTGGAAAGATTATGATTTTGCTCCACTGGAGTTGATACCGGTTTAGCCCCTAACAAGTCTGTTTCGGCAAACAAGTCGAGAGTATACTTTCGTTGACACAAAGAGAATCCTTCAGAGTTTCGTGCCACTTCAATTCCTAAGAAGTACTTAAGCTTACCAAGATCTTTCATGTGAAAATATTCACTTAGGTAAGCTTTGAATTTATTAAGAGATGATATATCATTGCACAGCACCAAGTCATCCACATAGACTAGAACGCGGAGCTCCACTTTATCACAAGAGTAAGTGAACAACGAATTATCCTTGTAAGATTGCTTAAACCCGTAGTCTAGTAGAGCTGTTTTTAGCTTGTGAAACCAACATCGAGGAGTTTGACGGAGGCCATACAAAGACTTACGAAGACGGCAAACTTTTGTGGGATCTGCATGCTTAAAACTAGGGAGAAATTTCATATAAACTTCTTCGTCAAGATCACCATGGAGAAACGCATTATGATGGACTTCCCATTTTTTTGCGGTGCAATACGTAAGATGATACGAACAGTGCCCATCTTAATATCGGGAGCGAATGTTTCATCAAAATCCTCACCTTCGATTTGACAATTTTCCATAGCAATCAAACGCGCTTTATGATGCTAAATGGTACCATTAGCATTAAACTTAAGCTTGTAAACCCATTGACTACCAATTGCGGTTTTACCAGGTGGTAGTGTTTCTATATCCCATGTTTCTTGTGCTTCAAGAGCATCGACCTCATGTGACATTGCACCCCGCCACACTTTTAATTCCATGGCTTCACAAAAACTTCGTGGTTCTTCCTCAGTGACGATTGCTGCTAAGAAAGCTTGATGTTTCATGGAGAAGGCAGTATTAGAGATAAACTGAGCTAAAGGGTAAGGAGTGGACATACCTTGGACTGTTTCAGAGGACAACTGATTGGAAGAAGGTGAGACGTGATGGGTTTCTTCGAGACAAATGGGATTGTGCATTACATAATCTTGAAACTTTATTGGTGGTTGTCGTGGTCTCTCATTGTGCCTTAAAGGAATAATAGAGACATGCACGTCTTCAATCGGAACAACTGGTGTCAATGTTTTATCAACAAGAGCCAGACGTAACTTATCCGGTATTGGTTCAGCCGGTATAATAGCTGGAAGTGACGGTTCCAGGACTACTACCTTAGACTAGGTGGTATGGGAACCACATCATCCTTAACAACAGAACTCCCCCTATCCGGAGTAAGTTTGATTGGCTGAAGAAGCCAGTCCTCATCACCTATATCATGGTCTAAAGACGCTGGTATGCGCGGCAAAGTTAACTATGATGCAAACGGGAACACATGTTCTTGAAATATAACATCACGAGAAATAATGAACTCCTCTTTCTCTAAATCAAAGACCCTCCTTCCTTTTTTTGACCAAAAAGGTACCCAACGAAGATACAAGAACGACTCCGAGAGCCAAATTTATCCTTATCGCGAGAACTATGATGTGTATAGCAAGAACATCAGAATACACGCAGTTGATCATAGTCTGGTTTTTCTCCATATAGAACTTCATACGGAGAGCGACCTTGAAGCACCTTAGACGGGGTCCGTTTAATGAGATGAGATGTTGTCCATATTGCTTCACCCCAGAACTTAGTTGGCAAGTTGGCTTGAAATAACAGAGCTCTTGCGACATTAAGAATGTGACGATGCTTTCTTTCGACATGTCCATTCTGTTGCGGTGTTCTCACACAAGATGTTTCATGAATGATACCATTTTCCCAAAAAATGAAGATAACACATGAATTCCGTACCATTGTCACTTCGAATCATCTTGATGGGTTTTCCAAATTGTTTCTCTGTCATTTTATAAAAATTTGTAAGAACTGTCCAAACCTAAGACTTGGCGAGTAGAAGATAGGTCCAAACAGCACAAGAGAAATCATCAACTATGGTGAGAAAGTAAACAGCCCCAGAAGAAGACAGAGTATGGTATGGTCCCCAAAACATAACAATAATTAATAAAAAATACTCCGTAGTTTTATTTACTATATAAAAAAACTTCTCTAGTTTGTTTTGCCCTAAAACATGTGTCGCAAGAGCTAGGGTCACTAGACTTCTTAAATAAAGAAGACATAGGTAAAAACGACAACACCGAAAACGAAGAATGTCCGAGTCTTTGATGCCACAAACTCTGATCCGTATAAGCAGTAACATTTTCAACACGTGCAACAATGAAATCTTTGAAGTAGTAAACCCCATCACGTTCTTCACCTGCCCCAATCAGAGTCCTCGTGAAACGGTCTTGTAACATACACATAGTATCGGTCAATAAAGCATAACAATTCGTTTGTCGAAATAGCTTAGAAACCAAAATTAGAGAACAATTTAAATTTGGAACATATAGGACATCCACAAAGGTAATCTTTTCTGAGATACAGAGAGTTCCCACATTGTGTTGTAAAAGCCTTATTTCCATCCGCAAACCCAACTGGGTAGGGTGGAATACCCACTAACTGTTTTAGTAACAAGAGATCTCTCGTCATATGATGAAAAGCTCTTGTATCTAAAATCAGTTCGATACATTCTTTCTTATCGGAAAGTTTGTCTGAATTTGTATTGGTACGCTCAGTTAATAGTTGAGTCAAAGCTTTCCATTGTTCTTGGGAAAACTCCAGGAAGGATGAAGAGTTGGATGTGGTGGCGTGACCACTTTGCACTGGTGTACCTGAACCACGACTAGACCCACCGGAGAACTCTCCAATGAACCCGTCGCGTCCTCCTCTTACAGAATCACGTCGTCCTCTACTACCAGAGCCACGTTCTGTCCACCAATCTGGGAAAACAATAAGTGACCAACACCCAAACTTGTCATGACCAGTTCGTCCGCAATGACTGCACTGCGTCTTGTCCGAGAACTCTGGTTTTTCTGTGAACCCAACCACCTGTTGTTGCTCCTTTTCCATAGAAGATGAGAAACATTGTTCTTCACGTACAACTTTAGAGTAAGCAGTACCTAAATCAGGAAGAGGATCTTAATCAATGATCTTGGCGCAGACATTGCTAAACCGAGATTCATCTACGCCCATTACAAATTGATGAACTTTTTCTTCTTCTCTTTCTTTTTCATGGTGAGGCGCAGCATCATACGAACAAGAAAGCCCAAATTTGTAGTTTTCAAGCTCTTCCCATATTTTAGACAACTGTCCAAAATACTCCATAAATACTCTGACCATTATGACGACAAGCAGCAAGTTGAGATTTCAATTGATGAACTCGAACCTTATTGCTTGTGAGCATCAGTAACAAACGACATTGTGGATCGTATTTTAGGATCAATAGAGGTGCGTATCCAGCCAACAATCATTGAGGTGACGGAGATCCACGTCTCAAGATCACTACTCCCATCAGCTGGTTTTGGCAACGTACCATCAATGAATCCTGTCTTCCTCTTGGCCCTTAGAGCATTGTACATCTCCGATGCCCATTCATTATAGTTATCCCCTTGTAAGACAATAGATGTTATCAACGAACCAGGATTATCTGAGCCAAACAGTGAGAATGGTGATTGCATCGAATTACTTGCAGCAATTTTCCATGTTTCGATAAGAGTCTTGGACTTAGGGTTTTCTGTATCAGACATCTTCACACCTTGAACACGACCAGAATCAACACAATGATGATAACTTTGACTTGATAACACGAGGTAAAGAGACTCACGATCTCTGAAAACACACGACTATGACTCTGTTTTGAAGCTAAGAAAACATAGCCTGCAACGAACACAACCGGAGACGCACGATCTCAGGTACGTACACACGACTTCGACGACACAAGAGCTTGCACTGCAACCCTTTTAAAGAACACGAAAAATCTTGAAACTTTTGAGAAGATTTAAGAAGACAAAGACGAAAAACTAGGTCTCAAAAAATTAGGACTCTGATACCATGTTAAATTAGATGTGTTTAAAAACTTTGTTGATTTATTATGAACACATTACAACTGTATATCTTCAACCAATTGACTGGGCCTTATATCTAAAGACAAAGACGGTTAACCCAATTGGGCTTATGGACTAGGCTTTCTATCTAACACTGGCTTTTGTGAGGAAACAGTAGAGGTCGTGCAGAGCTATTAAGAAGAGTGAAATATATGATTCACTTTAAAATAGTCAAAAACATACCCCTAACTAGCTATTAAATTGAATTTCAAACCTCCAATTAACTAATATTTTTATCATGTTAAACAATCAAAACATAATAAACATACAAACATTCAATCAAACTCATGCTAAAAAAGGCAGAAGCTATAAACTCATATTTTTATAAGCAGAACCAGAACAGATAAATAATTTTGTTTTGCTCAGCACAACAATAAATCATTTAAGGAGTAACCAAAGCTATATATTTCCCTCTAAATAAAGTGCAGAGACTGCTACAAAGTATATTTTTAGGTACCACAGAATACAAAATTTTCTATTTGGTAAAAGAATCAACAAAACTTAATCCTTAAAATCGAAATTTAGTATTTATTTACACTTGCAAAAAAAACTCCAACAGACACTTACTTAAAAGCGATGCTTTTTCTTCGTCGGCAACGGACTCATAACTTCGTCGTCCGGCGAATATTCCTGTACCGGCGCAATATTAAGATCAAATCCACGGTGGCTACTACTGCTGACGTGGCTAGTAGACCCCACACCTTCCGAATTATTTCCATTTCCTTCATAATGGCACCGTTTATGGCCACCAAGAGCTTGACCGGTGGCAAAAGATTTCAAGCAGATCGAACAAACGTGAGACTTCACGGCGGCTGACGGCGTCAACTTATCATCTCCACTACTCCGGTGGCTCGCTTTGTGACCACCGAGAGCTTGGTAAGACGTAAACGCCTTGTAACATACGCTACACTTATAAACCGGCTTCTCCACCGCCGTCACAGGATCAAGATCGCCGCCGTCACGAGCAAGAAGCAGGAGACAAAAAGCAAGATACTCTTCTTCACTAAGACGTTTGTTGTGGACCTTGTGGTGATGATGATCAGATCTGGATCGTTTTGATCGTTTACCTTTAGTCCAGTGCTCAAAGCCATGGAATCTTGTGGATTCTTCGAACAGACTCGGAACTGGAGAAGCTAATCTCGGTGAATTAAGAGCTTCAAGGGCCATTGTTACTAATCTTAAAACCTAATTTGACTACTGAGGCAGAGAGAGATATATAGAGAAGGTGAAGAGTGGAGAAGAATCTTGAGAACAGAGGAAGTTGCGTGAGAAGAAGAGTGAGAGTGGGTGGCCAAATTGGCTATTTTTATTATTTAATTATTTGTTTTTCGTTACAAGTTGTTGTTGTTGTAAAGTTGTAAGAAAGTGTATTTGAATAAGGTGAGAGTGGGAATATAATTTTGGCACGTTTGTGGAGAGATTAAAAGGCTTAAAAGCTACACAAGTCGGCGCTGAACCCTTCTTCTGATTAGTTGAGAGTTGACATTTGAATCCAAAGATTGCTTCATTGAATTTAGTCCGAAAGAAGAAAAATAAATATTTTAAAGAGTAATCGGCAAGCAAAATGATAAGGGTTTGTCAATGGGACCAAATTTTAAGAGTATATTCGGAAAACACTCAATTCATATCCAAACTATAGTCATCCGGTAATGATCTATAACCTAAATTAGTATGTTGTGATAATCCATAAAACTACTATAACCTTTAGCCAATTTCATACGCTAGTTAATATAATTGGCACAAATGAGGGCATCCCTGAAATTTAAAGGGCCTAAATAGAAGAAAAAAAAAGTTATAGAAATTTGGGGACTATTTATATACTAAAATTTGATTTTTAAAAATTGAGGTTTATAAAATCACTAGATTAGAACTCATCTGATGGACGAATTTTCTAAACTTTAAAAATAAATTAAATTTAGGTAAAATCAATGAATTAAATATTTGTTGTTAATGAAATTTCTTAAATTATTTTAGAAAAGAAGTAGAAAACATGTTTCTTTAGAGAAAAAAGTGATTTACATAAGTTTATTTTTTTACATGAATAAATTAATTTAACTTCCTATATTATAATTTTATTATTAACATATAAAAAATTTATACCAAATCAAGTGTTATTGGTTTCATCTTATTTTTGTTTTATCAATCAGCATGTGAGATATGTCTTGAGAAAATATCACGAATCAAAAAATTGAACCGAATACGACCTGAAAAAGGGTACCAAACTTAAATCCAAACCGACAAAAATCCGAATGGGTCCTAAACTCTTATATCTAAAAAACTGAATCGAAAACCGAATAGATACCCGAAATACTCAAAATACAACTATATACCCAAGAATATTAATGATATATAAATTTGATATAACCCGATTATCCTATAACTATAAACCCAAAAATATCAATTATTTTTAGACCGTAATAACCAAAATACCTAAAGTAACCAAAATATTTGAAAAATCTTAATTATATTTTTGTAAATTTAACCAAACTTTACTCAAGTTTAAACCAATTTTAATTCATTTTTTCAAAATTTTATATACCTAAAACTGACTCAAACCAAGATGGAACCGAAGTGAACCCAAAATTATAAATAGCCAAATGGATCATAGGCTTCTAAACCGATAGAATTAAACCAAATCCGAACATCCAGCCCTATTGTAAGATCTAGAAAAATAGATCTAGTGACCGGCGACTATACTCTCGCTCACAAATATGCATATGTTCTCCTGGCAAGATCTTTGTTATCTCTTTGATTTTTTCTTATTCAGATCTTATCTCGGTTCCCAAAAGAATATCATTTCTTTCTCGCACCTTCACTCGCCAATAACATTCACCATTCCTTGGCTCTTCACATTTTCCAATAACATCCTCTAACTCAACTATTCCCTCACCATCTCTTGATTTTATTCCTATCTCGGGCTTTATACTTGAAGATATTTAATTTTCGCGGCTTACTTTATTTTCAGTCATCGGATTCTTATCCACCATCATTTTTAATCTCTAGTGGAAGTCTCACCTCTTTGCTCCCTCCTCTAGATCAAAATTAGTCTATGAGACTTGTCTCCCTATAAGCAACTCTCTCTAAGTGAATTTCTATCTTTTTTTTTTTTATTCTCTTTGGAAGAGAAAAATTTTGACTTTTTTTCTTTGTGAGAGATCATTTACACACTTTTTATTCTCTAAGGAGAACATTTCCTTCAATTTTCATGTCCAATAGAGATATTGTTTTTTGTTTCGAAAACAGAGAATATTATGAGTTTTCTAACTAGTTTGATATTTTGTGCCAATTATATGTAACTTCTGTTGAAAAATTATAAAATATTTACTCTAAATTTACTTAACACCAAACCAATTAGAATCGTAAATTAGGTTAGATTATATTAGTTTCTCCTTCAAGTAATTAGAAGCATGTAAAAAAATTATTAGGGTTTAAATAATCTAAAAACCTAAATTTGAAAAGAAAAGTTTAAATTTTATTAAAGTAATAAAATTTAGCATATTTTAGAAAAAGTGAAGTTTAAAATTAAGTTCATTTTATTATTTAAAAATAGAAATCAAAAGTTAAATACATTTTATTATATATTTTTTCAGTTGGTTTTTCTTTTTGGTTAAAGTAAACAAAAATAATATAAATTTTTCTATGTGTCAGAATCTTATCAATCAACCGACATGTGTCGTGATCAAATAATTAGAAGTGTGCTGGATTTTTTTTATTGGAGCCTAAATAATATTTAAAAAAATCTAAATATGAGATGGAAAATTTAAATTTTATTAAATTTTAAGGTTTAAAGTTTAAAGTCCAAAAATTAAATATATATTTTATTATTTACTTTTCCCATTTGTTTTAATCTAAATATCTATTTTATTATGTGATCCTTATAATCATATTTTAGTTCAAATAATTAGAAACGTCTGGTAAAAATAATTATCAGAGCTTAAATAATCTAAAAATCTAAATTTGAGAAAGAAAATTTAAATTTTATTGAGAATAAAAATTTTAATATATATAAGAATAATATAAAGTTAAAAGTTATCTATTTTTTGGGCTAATTTTCTTTTTCTATTTATTTAATTAAAATAACATAATATTTTTACATGTGTCGATATCTCATCGATCGAGTGGCATATCTCGATCTCATTAATTATAATTTTGACATGTGTTAATTTTTCGTGAGTGCAACCAAACTTTATACTATATTATAAAAATGGGTTTTCTTCTTTCTTTGTTTCACATGTGTCCTCTATTTTTTTGTAGGGAAAAAAACTAAAGTTCCGATGTTTCTTTTGTTTTATAAAGATAATCTATTTCTTTCGAAATAAGTTATTTATCCATATTTCTATGTGCATTAAAGTGATTTCAAAAATTCATTTATATATGGATCAAGGATTTATTCTGAAATAATTAGATAAAATTCTATTGAAATTGTAAACATTTAGATTATATGAAAAAACATTGATGACAATGATAAATTTCATAAAACACTTTGCCCTAATACATCTGCAGATGTATATTATAAAAGTTGGGTTTTATGATGATGTATGATTGACACGTGTCTATTGAACTTGAATAATTCTTTGGTTTGGTGTATAAAATTCATAGAGATATGTATTCTCTGTCAAAATTTGGTTCAATGTATATACACGGTTGTATAAACTCGAAACCATTGCAAATTCTCAATTTCCAAATGTATGCTTCCATGGCTATGAAAGGATTCCACCTTGCAGATTACAATCACATGAAAAGTTCAACCTACAATCACATGGTTACGCTTTCATCTCTTTTGGCAATCGATGCATCTCTTTATGGTTTTAAAGGTTGTTTTCAATCTCTCTCAAACATTATTGTGAAATGCATAACCAATTGACTGTAAAAACAATTTTTAGTTAATGTTTTATAGGTAATTATAACCCAGATTGTCTTGCACCAGTTGGGTGTAGACATGAATCCTCCAATGAACTCTTGTCACCAACATTGAAAATTTTTATCACTTTTTCAAGATCAATCATTTCTCCTTGATTATTCTCCATTAATGAAGTCAATAGGAAAAAAACAACATATATCAACGATTACATGGCTACAACATGAAAAGATTTCCAAACAATAGTTTTTAAAAACAGACACTCATGTAGCACCCAACCACTGAGTGATACCACATATGTGAGAAATACAATGCTTTCCTCTCTCTCTTCCAACTTGGTGTAATTATGTCAGTCATAGTATCTACCTTAATCTATTTTTCGTATACCCTTTTTCATATCCAGTGGTGATGCCATGTTATGTCTCTGAATGATATCTTACTCTCAAGAAACAACATTCCAGTCGCTATGTTTATGTCCAAACCCATGAATAAAAGTAACTGGAGATGATGGCGAATGGAGGATTTGAACTACAAGAGAAATTTCAAACACTTTAAATCAAAGTCATACACTTCCTCGAAACAACATCGATGTTGATGGGAATGTGGAGTTTCATTTTCTCCTTAATTCTAGACAAGAGAGCACTAAAATCAATGAAAAGAGGATGCAAACAGAGATAATCATATAAAATGAAGAAGTATCCAAAGAAGAAGAAAGTCAAAGAGAGAAGTAATTGTAATATTAAATCAAAAAGAAAATTAAGAAAGGCTATAAGTGAATTTAAGCCTAAGCATAAATGGATTTGGTTTCATTGTATAGGTTAAGTAGGAGACAATAGTTAAGATGATTTGTTAAGCTAGTACAAAAAGGGAAATTGACGTATTGCCTTAGAGGCCAATTTTTCCATCATACATTTATAGTGAGACTAATGAATGCAAAATAGAAGATGATATTTTTATAAAAGCTCACTTTTATTCCTTCTTCTAAGATCGTAGAGAAAATACAAGAGAAACGAGAAGAAGAAGCCCACATACTCAAAGAAAATATGACGTTTTGTGACACAGAAGAAGCCTAGAAGCAAGTGTAATCTGGACGAACAAAAGTTTCAGTTCTAGAAGAAGATCTTACAAATATTAATATGAAATAATTTTAAATTAATAATGCTACTTACCAATAAAACTATTATTCACAAACCCTATGAACAATATATAATATTCATGTGGATGATCACTTTTTCATATTTATTCTCATTTTAATCAGCACGAGAAGTGATTGATATGTTCTTATTCATACAGTTTTGCTAAATTATGTACATAATTCAAGTTTAGGATTGAAGTATCAATCAAACTAGATCTTGAACATATGACCCTTACTTTGAATGCTTACTTTGGAGATAATTTTTTCATGGTGGGTTTTGATAAATTAAAATTTTAGAAAAGAGCAGGTTGTTACAGTTTAATTTATCGGTTTTAAATGCAAAAATAATAAAAAAATGTGTTTAAATATTTTTTAGTCAAAATTTTCTGAAAATAGTATATAAAATTTGTAATAGCCACGTATGCGCAGGTTAAAAATCTATTATATAATAAGATAATCGACATAGTTTCCCTATTTTTAAGTTTTGATAGCAGTTCCTTTAATTTTATCCCTTGAAACTGTAAAGGGTTAGCTAATAAGTTGGCCAAGTCTTTAAATCTTTCTCACTCATATAAAAACCTTTTCAAAAAATATATAAAAATATAAAAGTACATAAAAATATATTAAAATATATTAAAACCTTTTCAAAAAAAAATTGTATACTAACTTTGTAATCTCGATTTGATATCAATAAAATTTGTTTTTCGAAAAAAGAGAGACCCTAAGCACTGTTTCATACTGCTTGGCCATGGCTAAAATATACGTTGATCATAACACTTTTAGTTACAAAGCCATCACTGAATTTTACCCCAAGCAACAAAAAAGCCGTTTAATACCATAGAATGATTTGAACTCAATTCTTAGTTAGCCTCTCTAACTTTACCATTAGACCAAGGAGAAATATTGAAATTGAGAGCCCAATATTTTTTATAAAATTAAGGGCTGCAAGCTATTGTTCCCTAAGCTTCCTCCAAGGGCCGGCACAGGTTAGTTAAATCGTCAACAGTTGCTGAGTCAGTTATCACCAATTTATCTCATGTTTCATAAATGGGTAACCAATCTATCAGACAGAGAGGTCTAGCATAATTAAACAACCATTAGATATAGAGTTTATCGAGCTATCATATTAAAATAAGATTATATAACTCTTCGTGATTCGACACCTTCCCATTAACACATATCGAAGATTTGGTGCTCTATGTAGCCACGAAGGTAACATGGATCCCCGATATAACTATATTTAAGTTCCACAAAAATAAGTCTAAGAATCAATGAACTGGTAAGAAAATCCGTAAAATTTAATGCATTGTACCTTAATTAGAACTTAGGAACAAGAACATATCTCCGAGCTGTTATGATTAATGAATGATGATTGTTAACTTATTAAATTTTATTTGTTTGTGTATGTGAGGGTGATCTTAAGACAAGCAAACGAGTGAGAATCTAATCCTGTCGGAATCTCAAACTATTTCGTGCCGTCCTTTGGTCTTTGACTATCTCTTTGTTTATGTCTTATTCCTTAGAGAAAATTCTAAAGAATGGACCATTTCCGAGTATTCACAACTGTTCGTCTTTCATAAATCTAAAACTTTCACCTCTGAATTTAAAATACAAATGTCAACAGCCCTTTCGATGATTTCCGTTCAGATTTTTGGTCTTTCGATTTATAATCCAAAAAATAATATCAAGAATCAATGGCAATCCCTAACAACAGGGCCGGCTCATATGTGAGAGCGGAAGGGGTGAGGACTCGGGCCCCAAGTCCATGTTTTAATGATTAAAAAGCCTGATTGTTTATGTATGTATAAAATGTTAAAATATTTTACAAATTAGATTGAAAAGTGTCCAAAAATATATTTTTATTTCAAATTTTACAAAATTATTACTCATTAAAAATAATTAGGGTAAAAACCTAAAAATATTAATTTTAGGGGTCTAAATTTTTGTTTTGCCCTAGAACCCATAAATATGTTGAGCCTTCCCTGCCTATCAACCTGCATTTTGATGATACCAAAAATCTTAGACAAACAGTTTAAACCCCTTTTTCTCTATATTTAACACACCCACTAAAAGAACTTTCACTTCCACATTTTTTTTTGCTTGGGTTTACTCCTTTTTGGGTACCATTATAATTTTTTTTGTCATACATTATTTTTAATTTGTTTTTCTTCTTAATTATAATACGTTTCTTTTGATATAATGTGAATATATCACCAATAAAGGAACTATAGATATTTACTAAAGCTTTTTGCTAAAGAAAATTTAATACCTAAAATACTTAAACATTATATTAGTACTTCATATATATTAACGGTTCGACTTATGGATTCATAAGATCGTTGAGTACAGACACATTTTTATAAAATAATATTTCAGAAAAAGTAGTAAATAATAATATAATAAAAATGAAATACGAATTATGTCGGCTCAATGATATTTTCTCTTTAACTAGAATCTCCAAATCCGAACGTACGATCATCCATGTTTTTCGGAAAGAAATTTCGAACTGGATTATAGTATTTCATTGACTATTCAAAAGTTATATAACTTCAAAACAAGTTCATTGTCACAAGGCACTTTCATACATATCGTGCAATGGGGGCTCTCCATATAATCTTTATTTACTCTCTTTGTCATTTCGTATACATAAAAATGTTTAACATTAATTGAAAAGCACGAATCCTTCTATATATAATATAAGAACAATAATGTACTCGTCATGCAATGGAGTGGCATTCCTCTTTGACTCTGTCCAAACTTGGCATTTTATCGACCCTACAAGTTGACTAATCGTTTTGATTATGGTAGGTTAAGAACATTAAGATATTCAAGACACAATGATTGAATATTTAAATTCGAATTTATTTTATACAAATGATCATCAAATATTTATATTTATTCCTTAAATTTATTCTCCTCAAGTGTCTCCAGTATATATATGCTGACACGGCGGTGTACAGAAATGTAGAGACACACACACATAAGAAAACAAAAGAAAAGATAAGATAAAGATAGCTATGGAGAATGTAGCTTTTGTAGATGGTGAATTGGAGTCTCTTTTGGGGATGTTCAACTTTGATCAATGTTCATCTGACGACTCGAGCTTATACAATGATCAACATCATCATCCTAATGATTTATCTTCTGATGATTTCTTCTCATTTGGTACAATCCTACAAGGGAACTATCAGACAGTTATTGACGGTTCCAGTCACCAAAGGAACCTCTATGTCGAGTCAAGACAAGTAAGTTTAAGTAAAAATTAATGTTTATTTCCTCTCTTTTTTCTTACCGCAATATCATTGAGCTTACGATAACGGTTATGGCAAAGCAGGAGCTGGTGAGACCCAAAAAGAAGCAAAAGTTAAGCCTGGAAAGTAATGTGGTCACCGAGCCTAGCAATGATTGGAGAGATGGTCAGAGCCTAAGGAGCCTCAATGATTCAGATGATGAGAAAGCTTTAGGTTTTGCGACTAACACATCAAAAAGTGTTAAAGGCAAAGCAAAACCCAAAAAACGGATAGCTACTGATCCTCAGAGCCAATACGCTAGGGTAATTCAAGAAACAAAAACAAATCATTACATTGCGGGCCCTTACATTGCTTGTTTTAGTCGTTAGGTTTTGTGTGTAATAAAAATGTTTATAAAATGGTGCAGAAACGAAGAGAAAGGATAAACGATAGGCTAAAGACATTGCAAAGCTTAGTTCCCAACGGGACAAAGGTTGATATAAGCACGATGCTTGAAGAAGCTGTTCATTACGTGAAATTCATGCAGCTGCAAATCAAGGTAACGAGTTTTAACTTGTTAGTCTTGGTCGTTTCTTGTCATGCAAGAAACCATGTAAAACTCTTTCCTAAACTCCGTTTACAACATTTCTCCTGACCGAAAGCTTTTTTTGTCCTTCTTGTTTTTGTCAATGTAGCTCTTGAGTTCAGATGATCTGTGGATGTATGCGCCTCTTCACAATGGCCTTAATATGGGACTGCATCACAATCTTTTGTCTCGGCTTAGGTGAAGACAATTTTATTGGAATAACATAACTTAGTTGGTGTTTTTGTTTATCTATTCATGATGACGGTTACTTTTTTCAAGTTGTTTAGTTTGTCTGTCTATTCCGTTCTATGAACTTGACCCACTTTTGTGATTATTATATGCTAAAGTCAATTTGACTAACATCATTTTCGTTTTATTTTAAGAATTACTAAGACTTGGTGAGTAAAATAATACTTATTTCGATGTCAGTTGAATATTATATTAGATGAATACATGTGAATATGTGATACACACAAGTATTATTTCGATTTTATTTTTAAGGTTATATCATACTTTGACTTTAGAAGCTAGTTTGTAACAGTTTACATTCATAAACATTTAAGATTAATGAGTTACAACACAAAATGAATGGATTGGTCTATGTCTTTTATACTCAAAGTCTTTTTCCATCTTTCGTCTACACACGTCCCTTTAAAATAGTGATTTTTCTATCTATTTTGTAACAGAATTAAGCGTTTTTTTTTACTATCAACTAGTGGGTTTATAGGACGACTTTCTGGACCGAATTAACATGACAGTATGTATTCAAGTTCTAACATTCTATTAAGTTTACATCATTTCAACTCAAAAACCAATATTGAATGTATTGACTCATGTTTCTCATATATACTACTCATGGTCCATTTCCATTTTTCGATGTGGAATATTTTCACAACATCACAAATTATCTATGGAGGAATGCACCAGAGTTTATTTTTAAGAAATCGTGATTAACTTAGCATACATTAGCGCTTCCAACTATGAATCAAATGGAGACAAACGTCCTTTATGGCACTTACTCCTAGTAACCCCAATAGTATTATCAATATATATAAACCCATCCCAATTCTATCATCGTGTTAGTGTTTCCCAGAACCATCCACCTTGGCATTTGTCTCGCATACTGAATCCTATTGGTTAAGATGGATTGTCCACAATTGAATGTGATTTCAAATGAGTTTTTTTGAAGCCTATCGACTATGATGGATTCTCCATAATTGGACTTAAAACTTATATATGACATGATTAAGGATGTTAGAAGGATCATGAGAAGCCTCTTTGAAAGATCTCTAACTTCTCGATTTCCAAACGAACAATAACACCCAAGGGTATAAAGTATCTTAAAACACACTTAGCTTTTAATAAGGAATAATTCTCTTTATTAATGTTTAGAAACTCTCTCAAAACTAAACACTCAAAAGCTCTTAATGTTTCAATATATCAAACTCACAACTCGATCTTGATATTTATAGGGATGATAGCACCTTCTTTGTTATTCTTATTTCTATTAAGAATTACAATGTAGAAAACATCCTATTCTATTTTGTATAAGCCTATCTTATTCTTAACCCTACTTGGTAAAGATATCTTAGGCTTTATGTTAATGTTGAAGCCTTATCCAACATTCACCCCTTAAGATTCAACTCGTCTTTGGTCATGTCTTGCATTCCTATCAAGCTTCTCATTTCGCTGAACTTGATTCTTGCCAATGCCTGTTAGGATATCCGACTTTTTCTCAGTTCCCGGCACATGTTCCACATCGACCAGCTCTCTTTCAATGCATTCTCGCACAAAGTGGTATCGCTTATGTATATCTTTACTCTTGTCATGAAATACAGGGTTTTTTGTTAGTGAAATTGCAGACTTGTTGTCGATCTTGATGCATACTTGCTCGGTCTTCCATCCCATGTTCTCACTTAGAATATCTTGAAGCCAAATCGCTTGTTTCGCTGCCTCCGTTGCTGCCATGAACTCGGCTTCGCATGATGAGAGTTAAACCGGTGCAAGAAATTCATCACAATCTATGCTGGATTCTTGTACATATCCTTTAGGTACAAGCCTCGCCTTGTACTTGTTTATAGTACCATCCACATTTTTCTTGATTTTGAATATCCACTTGAGACCAGTTACCTTTACTTCACTTGGTTTATTAACAAGGAACCATATCTTGTTTTTGTTGATTGATTTGATCTTCTCTTCGCATGCTTTCCTCCATTGTAACATGTCTTTTGCCTCCTTATAGAATCTTGGCTCATTATTGATTGAGAGTAGAAGTAACTCACATTCTACTGCAGCTTGGAGAATATAATCATCAAGATAACTCGGTTGAATGATTTGACGAGTTGTTCTTCTTAGAGATTATGGTATTGCTTCTTGTTTCTATGGCACATCATGGCTGGTATGAGAATTTTCATCCGTGTTATTACCATCGTCATGATCATGATCATCTTTGAAATCACTTTTATTGCTTCTGGTTTCGTCATGATCGTGATCTTCATTCTGATTTACTACCACAAGTCCTTCTCCAGCATCAATTACTTCACCCCATCTCATATAAAACATACCCGGATCCCTCTCTGGTCCGCTTATATTTTTATCCCAGCTCCAACTTGATTTTTCATCAAACACTACATCTTTACTTACCACTACCTTTCGTGTCGTTGGATTATAGAGTCTATAGGCCTTGGTTCCTGGCTCGAACCCAAGGTGTACAAGTGTTTGTGATCTGTCATCTAGCTTCTTGAGATGTGAGGATTCAATCTTTGCATATGCTAAGCAACCAAAAATCCTTAGATGATCTAAGCTTGATTTCTTCTCTCAAAAGCTTTCGTATGGAGTCTTGTTTTCAAGTGCTCTCATCGGTACTCTATTGATGATATATGTTGAGTGACGAACTGCCTCTCCCCTCAAGTAGTTAGGTACCTTCATAGCCTCGAGAGTGCTTCTTGTCATCTCCATTAAGGTCATATTTCTTCTATCCACCACACCGTTTTGTTGTGGTGTATAAGGTGCCATGAGATGCCTCTTGATCTCGTTTTCATCACAAAAATCATTGAACTCTCTTGACGTGAATTCACCTCCTTTATCAGCCCTTAGAGTCGTGATTTCCTTCTTGAATTCTTTCTCCACTGGCTGTTTAAACACTTTGAATTTCCCATATGCATCGCTTTTTTCTTTCATTAATATATGCAACTCCAATAACTTTCCCGCAAAGTTATCTATTGTGTCTGAATCTTTCATCTTGATTCTCTCAAATTCAGACATTAGGGTTTGTAACAATGCTTCCTTAACACGGTCTGCTCCAAGGTTACGAGTTTTGATGGCTTCCCAAATCCTTTTAGGAGAATTTTGCTCTCCTACTTGCAAGATAAGCGTCCCTGGGATCGATTGAAACAGCAATCTAGTTGAGATATCGTTCTTGTTGGAATCAATCGAACCAGGATCGATTGTTTCCCACACCTTGTTGATCCGCAATAGAACTTTCATCCTCATTGCCCATATTGTGTAATTTGTTGCGTTCAACATAGGGCAATGAATTGATGAAGGAACTACTTCTCTTGGACGAGAAGGAATGGTGACGTCTCCCATGGCTCGGTAACGTCGGCTATAGGTCTGTATGATCTTCGTGATTTCTTCACAAATATTTTTGATCTCTTAAACCTAAAGCTCTGATACCCAAATAAAGTATCTTAAACACACACTTAGCTTTTACTAAAGAATAACTCTCTTTATTAATGTTCAGAAACTCTCTCAAAACTAATTAAACACTCAAAAGCTCTTAATGTTTTGATATATCAAAGTCAGAACTCGACCTAGATATTTATAGAGATGATAGCACCTCATTTGCTATTCCTATTTCTATTAATTAAGAATTACAATATAGAAAACTTCCTATTCTATTTTGTATAAGCCTATCTTATTCTTAACCCTACTTGGTAAAGACATATTGGACTTTATGTTAATGTTGAAACCTTATCCAACAGGGTAAACCTCTTGTTCCTCTTAAAATTCTCGATGATCTGATCTTTCCAAAATAGATAATTCTGATTCCAAAATATTCATGCCAAAAGTGAACAGATGGGTTGGAAGACAGGTCAAGTAAATCTTGCATGGGCAATAGAACAATATAGTACCATGAAGGTTTTCTCATTTACTTCGTTTTCAGACCAATAGTTCGTGGAAAGATACTGATCTTTTACAAGTCTAAGTTGGATCTGCGTCTAGCGAAGCACCCATGTGTTCCTCTTAGGGGCAAAATGCCGTCGGAGGAGTCTCTCACCTCTTTATTCGGAGATGGAAGTTTTAATATGGATCATGAAGACTATTCTCTTAAGAAGGATCGAGTGTCAGGTAATTATATTCTCTAAAATATTGGTCCGCTCTCTCCAATCTATCAATGAGTTTGGTTTTCTATGAATTACCTTTACTTATTTTTCATTTTTTAAGATTTCCGTTCATGTAATATTTAAACAGACTGTTTAGTTTGGACGTTTAGAGCTTTAATTTCTGAGATTTGTTTTGTAAACTATTTCCCTCCGAATTGGACTACCAATTAGTACAATCAAAGAATGACTTTCTAATTAATGTATGGTTGGAAAAAAAAAATCTTTGGAAAGACTTCGGAAGATGAATGAATTTGGGATAGGGCCAAGTTTGCAAGGAATGAATTTTTACAATAAAAAAAAAAATTAAAGTAGTATTTAATTTTTTTTTAAATCATTTTGTTATATATCTGATAGTCTGAAACTATAACTTATTACAACGTAAAATAGCAATAAATCGAATAAAAGTTCCAAATTATAGAAACGATGTTAAAATTGAACTTATCAACAATGAAACTTAGCATACAAATGCACAAACGAACATTGTCCGAATGATTTTATACTGTTCAAACTCTTAGTTGTTTCCTTACATTATTATTATGAATGTAAACAATAATCCACATTTTTGTTTTTATTTTCAATCTTATATCTCCCTATGGTCTACAAACAGAAATTTTAGGGATTGACGGAAAATCAAACTGATACAACACCCAAACAAGCCCTAGTGAAGACGCAAGCACCGGTAATGGTCCAAACATCCAAAGCAAAAGCGGTATAGAAACACACATAACTCTTGTACCAACCATAGCCATAAAGAATCCTCTCTCAAGAACCAATCTTGTATACTCCCTAAACGATTCAGTCCCCGTCATTTCATAATCACAATCGCATTCTCCTTCAGGCTTCTTAACAATCGCGTTGATGAGGAAATTTGCATCCATCAAGTAACTCACGGCAAGTGAGCTGAAGAAGAAGCTCGCTGCAAGAAGAAGAGAGGCAGAGGCATATTTGAGGACGAAGACTGTACCGTCTTGTGAGCCTACCAAGATATTGTTGGCAGTGGTGAAGAGGTGACTCGCTTTGAACGCGTTGTTAGTTACTGCAGCTAGAGAAAGGAAGATAACGATGGTGATTGTACCGGTGAGAATTGTCACCATTTTTTTGTTCCTCAAGCTTTGTACTGCCAACATCCCAGTCTTATCGTCACCCTGTGTTTTCATTATGAATCTATGATCAACAAATTAAGAAGAAATGATTTATCAAAAAAAAAACCCGTTGGATTATACTTTTATTTTTTTCTAATCAGTTTTGGATCCTATACTCCAATTTAGATCCGCATTAGGATTATATTACTATGTTTTTATAATCTTATGTACTTAAAAATTTGGTAATTCTTTTTTTTTTGTTAAATATAATTGGTGATAATCACTGAGATTTTACTATCTTTGGAATTTGTTAAATATAATTGGGGATAATTTTTTTTTGTTAAATATAAGTGGTGATATTTTTATGTACTTAAAGATTTGGTGTTTTGTTTGTTTGTTTTGCATAATGTTTTTTGAAAAAGTAATAGTTCTAGCCTAAAAGATATCTCAAGCTATTCACTCATTCGACCAGTAAGCAATATGCCTATATAGTTCAGTTATTTATATATTTGATGCTGTAAATATTTTGAAGTGTTAATTAGAAAAGAAAAGATAAAGTTAGACTGAAATTTTTTTTATCTCGTCTACATCACACATATAAATAATAGTAATAAAAAAACAAATTCAAATGCCTGGATTGTTACATTTTTTGGGCTTCAAATACAATATTTGGCCTGTTACATTTCTGGGTTTTAGATACAATACTTGGCCTGTTAATCAAATCAGCAATATTTGTCCGTTTGCCTTGTTACCTTTCGGATCCTAATTTTTTTTAAAAAACCGGGTCGGTAGGATCCGCGTGTTTTTAAGAGTGGGTTGAATATATTTTGGACATTTTTAACCTTGCAGCGAAGTTTTGATTGGTCGTGAACGTATAAAAATATAATGGCATTTTCTGTAATATAACGGATCATTATTGGTTATTTTGCTTCTAACATTTCTCATATATAATTAATAAACGTAAAACAATGTGTGTATGTTTACATTTATATATTGGGAAATTGCAATGGATAACAAAAGATAATTAGAAAACTAAATAGATGGTAAACAAAAATAAAATATTAAGTATGTAGGCAAGAGAAATAATAGTTGACTATTTTATATATTTACTCTTGTATGTTAACCGTGAATATAATATATATTGTGTTAACCAAAATAATAACATATTAATTATTTTGTAAGAATGATATTTTTTAAATATTAAATTACATATTAGAATGATATTATTTTTGTTATTTATATAGTAATAAATAAATAAAGAACATATTAACATTTTGTTAGCATAATATAATTCACAAATAACAAAACATAGAACTATATTTACTTTGTATATTCATGTTTTGTATATATTAATAACTTATTTACATGGTAACATTTCTTTTAACCTGTTCTAGCTGTATTATGGATATACAATAATAGATACTAAGGTAAATAAATAATAACATGTTAATTATTTGGTTAGTATGATACAATTCATAAATTAAAAACATAAAATTACATTTACTTTGAACATTCATAATTCATATAGAATAGTAACTTATTTACATGATAAACATAATTTAACATGATTGAAATTTTATTAGCGATATGGAATAGTATATAGTAAGGTAAACAAATAAATAATATGATAACTGTTTTTTTTGAAAATTATAATATATATCATGTTAGCAAAACATTTAACCGCCCAAAACTATACCTAATCTTCTCAAATATCTGACCGTTAACAAAATGTGTAATCATTCAATTTTGATAGAGGCATTTTGGTCAGAAAAATTATGAGAAGAGAGATAGCTAATTAGTGAAAAGAACACTACCATATTTTTAATTTTGGAAATTATCTATGTATTTATAACTTAATAACCCTTCCATATTCTAATCATCTTTTGAAATTTTTTAGCACAGAAATATATCACCTAAAATGTGTTTTGGAAAAAGATAAATTTCTATTTGTAACATATAAGCGCAAACCCAAACTTCTAAAAGAAAAAAAGGAAGAAGAACCTCTTTGATGTCACGGAACCAAGATTTGCGTTTGGAGGAATCAATGCCAAGGGAAGTACGAGAAGGATTGTGCTTGAAGGTGTTCCAGAGGAAGACATGGTATCCCACTGCTATGACCAAACTCAATGGCACTAAAACGCTGTCTGTGTCCAACTTCATTCTCATCTCTCCTTTTTATTGTTTTTTTTTTTGTTTTAGTTTGGTCTTACACTAATTCTTATTCACCTTAACAAAAGAATATATCAGTATATAAAGATAAAAAGAAGAAAAAGTTAGTGGACAAATGGGATTCATAGTCAGATATCAAACGAAACATAGTGGACGTCTCTCCATTGTCTTCCCGGTGTGATTTGGACGTATACGCAACTTATTATAGGTCGAAAATTTAATAAAAATTAATATTATTAGTGGAATATATTAGTTAACATCTGACTAATACACTCACTCTACTAAATAACAAACATTCTAAAAGTAAAAGTATCTATAAATTGCTTAAAAATGTACAAGTGTAAAACTCTTTCTTTAAATTGCTTAAAAATGTACAAGTGTGTTTCTATATAAAGTTATAAACAAATAAGCTTAATCGACATTAAAAACTATTTAGCCTCTCTAGATTATCTCTACCTAACTCGGTTATCACATGAAGTGTAACGTAAGGAGATGAAGCTTCCATCTTGCCAATGAGAGTCTGGAAATGTCCTCGATGTAAAGGTTTGGTTTGGATGTCCGCGACTTTGAAGCTCTTTTCCGATATATAAAAGCTTCAAAGAACCTTCGTCAAACTTCTCTCTAAATGTATCCTTATAACAAACAAAATCGTATGGCTTCGAAATCTCTGATATACATAACAATAGGAGTATAGATAAAGGGATATATATATATATATATATATATATATATCAGAGATTTCGAAGCCATACGATTTTACAAATTGCATGACATGCTCATGTATTCAGATTGTGAAATGCTAACTTGCTTCTTAAATTTCCATAAATCTAACTTGCTTCTTAGTTTTTCATGTATTCATGACCAGCTCCTTAGTTTGCATCTGCGAAGGCTTTCATCAATTTATTTTAATTGAATCACAAGAATAGTAGGGATAAGACCTACAGTGATTTATTTAATTATTTTCCTTTTTAATAGTAATTCTTTTGATGTTTCCATAAGAGCATCTGCATTAGAGAATCTCTTTAACTCTCTCAAAGATATTATTTAATAATTTTTATATAATTTAAATATTTATTAAATTTAAATTATATTAAAAAAAACAAGACTAATCATTATAATGTATTTTTCCAATGAGTCTCTACAAAAAGTTATCAAAATCTCTCAAATGAGATACTCATTTCATTATCTTTCTTATTTCTTTTTTTATAGAGAATTTAATAAAAAAAATCCCTCAACTTTGGCCACATACATATTTAAACGCTTAACTATTGTTTTAGTAAAAAAATCTCTTCAACTTTAATCTATTAATAGCTTTGATCATCCGTAAACTGCTTCGGTATCCGGTGACGGAATATTGTTTTGAAGGACATAAAACGTCGAGGCGTTTATATTTTCATAAAAACAACAAGGTTATTAATTGAAAAATACATGAAGTGCATGCAAAATTTTTGAATTGTAAACTTATGGTTCCGGTTTCATAATTTTATTGTAATTTTGAATGAATTAGTTTGTGTTTAGAAGCTGTAAAAATAAATAAAATACACAAAAACATGAACAAATATCTAACAACTCAAGATGTTGAACAATATTTTGTTTAAGAAATCAACAAAAAAACCCAGCATTAACTTTGAAGAAAAGATTGGGTTGATTCAGTGAACAACATTGTTTTTTAAAAAACTTCATTTCATGTTTTTTACTTTTCTATTTTTTTTTTCTATTTACTTGCGAAAACTGTCAACAAGTTAGACATAACAAACGTTCATACAAACGTAAAGCAGTACCAAAACCACCAAACAAGCCTCAAGGAAGACCAAGAAAAAAACAGAAAACCGTTGCTGAAGAAAACTCTACCACTGAACCAACCCAATTTTCTCTTCAAAGTTAATGTAGGGTTATTTTTTGTTTTTGTCGATTTTTTAAACAAAATATTGTTCAACATCTTTAAATGTTAGATATTTGTTCATTTTTTGTGTATTTTATTTATTTTAACAGCTTCTAAACACAAACTAATCCATTTAAAATCTACAATAAATCACGAAACCGGAGGCATAAGTTTCCAATTCGAAATTTTTACATGCACTTCATGTATTTTCAATTAAAAACCTTGTTGTTTCTATGAAAATACAAACGCCTCGATGTTTTATGTTCTTCAAAACAATATTCCGTCACCGAAAACGGAAACAGTTTACGGAGGGCAAATCTATTAATAGATTAAAGTTGAAAAAATATTTTACTAAAATAATAGTTGAGAGTTTAAATATGGACGAAGCCAAAGTTGAGAGTTTTTTTTCATTAAATTCTCTTTTTTATATAGTAAAATACTCAATTAGAGATTTCAACTAAAAATGCTTTAATAAAACTCCGATAATATCCATCAGAAACATCGCTATTTAGTCTCACTAATCAAGCCAAAGTGGCATGGAGACCTAAAAATAGATCCGATTCACGGATATAGTTTTGGTAATCTTAGGAAAATTATTTGTTAATCTACAGATCTGGAGAAAATTTTCGAACTCCTTTGCTTTGTCACCTAGAAGCATTTCATTTGTGTGACACCGTATACAAAATTACGATAAGCTACCAGAATCTATATGCGGCGGAAAGCTAAAATACTGGATTTTAAAAATTTTCTTTCAATCACCTTCACTTATCTAAACATTGGTATTCATAACTACTTAAGCGCCAAGTAGTAACTCATCACCAAAGAGCTTAACAAAAATCAAGGCTCGAGTAAAGTTCAAACAACCATTCACTTAAACATTCGAGTCTAACAACTTTCCTTCCAAAATAACTTATCATTATTAACCAAGACATACCAACAAATTTCCATGTTCGCAACAAAAACATACATCATACAAAACCTATTTACATCATCCTCTCATTCCGCCTCAGTTCCACGAGTTTCGCGATCCTAAGACTTCTCTTTACTGAACTAATATGCAATGCAAAAATGAAATGATACTATGATAGAGCTCCATCACAACACTCACATCATAAAAAATGGACAAGCCACAATTCACACCCATGTGGGCAAGCCCCACATCACACATTAATCACGGAAAATCTAATGATTATATGGCTACGCTATGGTCACGCACTCACCTTGGTTCAACGGTTAGAAAAAAAAACACGATACTTCTCACTTCAAGCTCGACTTCTTCTTGGCTCCACACACAACCAAGATATCTACTAATTCCCCACAAATTTTTAGCTCAAACCGAGCTCAATAGCTAGGCCGATCGTCCCCCCCCCCCCCAACAAGCACCAAACTCTTATTTTCTCTAGCTTATTCTCTTCTTTCTCCTCCTCCTCCTTCTTCTTCCTCTTCCTCTCTTTCTTTTTCTTTTTTCCTCCCCTTTTTCTTTTTCTCCTTTCCTCCCCTCTTCTTTCTCTGTAGCCCAATAAATCTCAGGTACAAAATAAGAAATGAGAAGAAGAGTGTAGAAGGTTGTAGAAGAGAGGAGGAAATACATATATGTGTATATAATTATACTCCATTTAAACCAAACCGACCCGATTTCACTAAACCGCAACGATTAATTCTTCCAATTAACCTCTACCGCTAGATTTAATAATTCCGTCTAATTTTCTCAAAATATTTCTGACATATACCTGTCCCAAAATATTTCTTTCACTCCACAAAATCCTCAGAATTACTGCTTAATTCCGTATAAACCGAACCGCTCGAGATTAATTCACAAAAATTGATCTATTAATCAATTTAACTCTAACACCGCCCCTAGGGCCATCAATCAAGCTCCGTATCGTTCCATACTCGACTCAATAACACCCCTGGATCTAACTTCACAAGATCCTATATGGTCACCCAACGGCTAACCCGTCGAAATCCAATACCACAGGACCCGAACGATTTAAGTCCGTCAAACAACCTAGCATATTAGAATCCAATACAACAGGACTATAATATACTAAGTCCCCGTGAGATCCAATACCACAGGCTCTCACTCGGTTTACCAATCGATTAGGATTAAATATCACATAATTCTAATCGGTAAACCGCCCCGTTAGGACTAAATACCACATAACCCTAACTAACATCATTAGAGTTAAATACCACATAACTCTAATGACTCATCATTAGGGTTAAATACCACATAACTCCAATGACCCGTCAATAAGATTAAATACCACATAATCCTATTGACCCCAACCACGTACTAAATCTAATGACGTATACCCGTAATCACCGAACCAAGATGGAACAATACTACGCTCTCAACTCCGTAATACATGAAATACCACATCATGTGTCAAACCCGTCGATACATGAAATAACACAACATGTACTCGACATCCCTAATAAATGAAATACCACATCATGTATTAAATATTCCCGAATATTTCAATGAACACTCGTCCTATTATTAATTCTCGTCAAAACACAACATCCCGAGGGTTCATTAGAGCAAACGTCAAATACAATTACAACTCAAGAGGATGACTAAGGAACACGGATGTTACAATTCTCCCCCACTAATTAGATTCGTCCTCGAATCTCAAGCCTCAGTTTGTTCCTTAAACCACTTGGAGAATTTTGCCTTTACCTTTCTTTCTGGTTCCCAAGTCTCCTCTTCAATCCCGTCACAATCCCACAAGATCTTAATCTCAGGAGTTATTTTTCTCCCGTCAACCTTGATTCTACGATCTAAAATCCTCACAAGTCTTGCCTCAATCCTCAATCTCGGTGATAACTCAGATGGAATCTCCTGTAACACCTGATCATCCCTGATCAAGCTCTTCTTCAATTTCGAAACATGAAAAACAGTGTGAAAGGCTTTCATAGGCGCTGGTAACTCCAGTCTATAAGCAACAGGTCCAATTCGTTCCAATACTCGGAACGGTCCCAAATACCTCGGACTGAGCTTACTTTTAGAGAAAGACCTGTTAAAACCCTTAAGCATCGCCATCTTGAGATATACCCTATCTCCCACGGCGAACTCTATCTCTTTCCTGCGGTTGTCAGCATAGCTCTTCTGACGATCCTGAGCTTCTTTCATGTTCAGCTTCAAGACTCGGATCTTCTTTGGCTGAACCTGAGATTTAGTTTCCTTAGCCTCTTCTTTTAAACCTTCTTCAATAATGGCCGCTCACTCTACTAACTCACCCACTGATGCATAACTTCTTATAATGCATCTATTCCTCAACTCTAAACGCATACCACGTAGAAACCTTCTCACTTGGGTCTGCTCCTCCTCGAGACCCTTTCCCGCAAACCTTCGAAGTCGGTTAAACTCTACCTCATACTCCTGAACTGACCTTGTTCCTTGAGTTAAGTCTAAGAACTCCATCTCCAATCGATCCATTGCCTCCTGCGGGAAATATTTGAGGTTGAATTCTTCACAAAACCTCCCCAAGTGTCAACACCGTTGGGTTTTCTAGCCAACACACTTCTCCACCACATATGTGCATCTCCTTCTAGGTAATGAACCGCTAAATCAACCTTGTATTCCTCTGGGCATCTCACCGAAAGGAAGTTTCTCTCTAATCTCGACTTCCATTCATCCGCCTCAACTAGTTTAGCACCTCCCGGAAAGAATTTCGTGCCAAGCTGTTGCATGTGATCTAGTACTGTGAGGTACGGTGGAATCATTGGAACCACTATGTCTTCTCTAGCCTCAGGATTCGCCACTCTCGGTGGCTCATTAACTGCAAGTGGTGCTACGGGAGCTGGAGCTGGTACCGCCCCTGCTAATGTTTCCAACATCTGAGCCAATAACCCCATCATCTGACCCATCTGATTCACCCCGGGTTGTTGCTGAGCTTCCCCTTGTAATTCATCACCACCCACTTGAGGCGCATCACCCGCAGCTCCTAAATCCTCAGCAACGCCCTCACCAACGGGGTTCATATCCACTTCTGGCTCTTCTTGCTCCCTAGCCACCCGTCCCCTGCCTCTACCTTTTCCACGCTTACCACCTCTCACGATACTACAAAAGCAACAAGGATTTCAATACACACAGCTTAAGCAATACAAAAAATAAGAGAAGTCTTACTGTGGAACCTTTTTACTTGGCGGAAGTGGATGATCTCTAACCCGACCCAACAGTCAAATAACAACAATCGTAAACAATACTCAATCGCAGAGCAAACAAGACACCACATAAATCCTAGAACCGCTTCTACACCGTATACCAAATTACGATAAGCTACCAGAATCTATATGCGGCGGAAAGCTAAAATACCGGATTTTAAAAATTTTCTTTTAATCACCTTCACTTATCTAAACATTGGTACTCATAACTACTTAAGCGCCAAGTAGTAGCTCATCACCAAAGAGCTTAACAAAAATTAAGGCTCGAGTAAAGTTCAAACAACCATTCACTTAAACATTCGAGTCTAACAACTTTTCTTCCAAAACAACTTAGTATTATTAACCAAGACATACCAACAAGTTTCCATGTTAGCAACAAAAACATACATCATACAAAACCTATTTACATCATCCTCTCATTCCGCCTCGGTTCCACGAGCTTCGCGATCCTAAGACTCCTCTTTACCGAACTAATATGCAATGCAAAAATGAAATGATACTATGATAGAGCTCCATCACAACACTCACATCATAAAACATGGACAAGCCACAATTCACACCCATGTGGGTAAGCCCCACATCACACATTAATCACGAAAAATCTAATGATTATATAGCTACGTTACAGTCATGCACTCACCTTGGTTCAACGGTTAGAAAAAAAAACACGATACTTCTCACTTCAAGCTCAACTTCTTCGTGGCTCCACACACAACCAAGATATCTACTAATTCCCCACAAATTTTTAGCTCAAACCGAGCTCAATAGCTAGGCCGATCGTCCCCCCCCCCCCAACAAGCACCAAACTCTTATTTTCTCTAGCTTCTTCTCTTCTTTCTCCTCCTCCTTCTTCTTCTTCCTCTTCCTCTCTTTCTTTTTCTTCTTTCCTCCCTATTTTCTTTTTCTCCTTTCCTCCCCTCTTCTTTCTCTGTAACCCAATAAATCTCAGGTACAAAATGAGAAATGAGAAGAAGAGTGTAGAAGGTTGTAGAAGAGAGGAGGAAATACATATATGTGTATATAATTAATTATTGGTTTACTCCATTTAAACCAAACCGACCCGATTTCACTAAACCGCAACGATTAATTCTTCCAATTAACCTCTACTGCTAGGTTTAATAATTCCGTCTAAATTTTCCAAAATATTTCAGACATCTACCTGTCCCAAAATATTTCTTTCACTCCACAAAAATCCCCAGAATTACCGTTTAATTCCATATAAACCGAACCGCTCGAGATTAATTCTCAAAAATTGATCTATTGATCAATTTAACTCTAACACCGCCCCTAGGGCCATCAATCAAGCTCGATATCGTTTCATACTCGACTCAATAACACCCCTGGATTTAACTTCACAAGATCCTATATGGTCACCCAACGGCTAATCTGTCGAAATCCAATACCACAGGACCCGAACGATTTAAGTCCGTCAAACAATCTAGCATATTAGAATCCAATACAACAGGACTATAATATACTAAGTCCCCGTGAGATCCAATACCACAGGCTCTCACTCGGTTTACCAATCGATTAGGATTAAATACCACATAATTATAATCGGTAAATCGCCCCGTTAGGACTAAATACCACATAGCCCTAACCAACATCATTAGAGTTAAATACCACATAACTCTAATGACTCATCATTAGGGTTAAATACCACATAACTCCAATGACCCGTTAATAGGATTAAATACCACATAATCCTATTGACTCCAACCACGTACTAGATCTAATGACGTAGACCCATAATCACTGAAACAAGACGGAACAATACTTCGCTCTTAACTCCGCAATACATGAAATACCACATCATGTGTCAAATCCGTCGATACATGAAATAACACAACATGTACTCGACATCCCTAATAAATGAAATACCACATCATGTATTAAATATTCCCGAATATTTTAATGAACCCTCGTCCTATTATTAATTCTCGTCAAAACACAACATCCCGAGGGTTCATTACAGCAAACATCAAATACAATTACAACTCAAAAGGATGACTAAGGAACACGGATGTTACAATTTGTCTCCGAAAAAATCATTGTTTCTTCTTCTTTAGAGCTCATAAATCCTAACGGTTAGATTGACATAGTTCCATACTTCTACCAAGCGCGGTTCCGTCTAGTTTTGTAGAGAGAGTAAGAGAAAGAAAATTGTTAAGTTTTATGGGTTCCAACTAAAAATAAATTGGCAATACGTGAATTAATCTATATTTTTAATATATTAGTGACAATCCATTTATATATCTGATGTGAAGTTCTAACAAGTCTCCTCAAAACGATAGATCTACTATAAAACTGATTTGAATTTTTGTTCATAAACAACCACCGAATTCTCTATTTGGGTCAACAAACAACTACTTCTCCAAACTTATCAAGATCCATCGGGAGCACAATCCATCGTCATATATATCTTGTTCCCCAACGGTCAATACACAACGACTTTTAAAGTTGACTTGCTGCCACATCAACCACCCAAAATATCACCCGAACATATTCTTTTTTTTTGTTTCTTTTTTATGGAAACCATATTACAATCAGAAATAATATACACCAAAGTTTTTATGTAATTACTCCGACTAAATTTCTTTTTTTTTTTTGAAATTTTTAATTCAACAAATCTTCCTCAAGTTAAATCATTGGATTATGATGGTGAGTCAGAATTCAGATGTAGTTGATTATGATCATTTTCGTTTGTTGTATGCATTTGAGACATGGAGTTTTGCTGCAAGATTATTTGTTACCTTCTTTCTTTTTTTCCTGCACATCCTATTCTGAATTCCAAATGAAATTATAAATGAACAATATTTTTCCTTATATATTTCATTAGATGAAAACGGTAGGAAAATATTATGGGGAAACTGTAAAAGTTTACATTTAACCAACAACAATTTACATTTGATAGAAAGAAAGAAGAAAAAAGAAACCTAAATTTAAGTGCCCTGGGTGATAGGGTGGATGCTGGGAGAATTTTCGCCACGACGACAATTCCGACATCGTCGACAAATTCCTACAATAGCAAAGATAAAGAAAACAAAAAGCACCATCAGAGGAACCATCCATAGCTTGAACCACGGAGGATCTTTTGGAAAGATCAATGCAGCTTCTTCATCTTTAGCGTACCGAGACAAAGTTTTGACATGTAT
>CM051383.1:3529609-3554609 GCA_028015245.1 Cardamine occulta | reverse complement strand
TATACTGTTGTTCATAAACAACCACCAAATTTTTGTTCCCATCTCCTGAGTTTCCTTCTCTTTGGAGATGAGAAGAAAATGACAACACAAAAAAAATTGTTTTTTTTTTGCAAAACATTGTTTTATTATATCTGTGTTTTGTTTAAATGTTTATTTTTAGTGTATTTGCTATATTTTCTTTAGATTTTGTGAAACATTTGCTATTTTGGACACTCTTCAAACTAGATCATGATGGGGTGAATCATAAATAGAACTAGATTCTAACCCGCACATTGGGCGGAGTTAAGTTTTTTAATTTATATTTTATTTAAAAATGATAAAATGTAGTAGTAAAATATTATAAATATATATATGTATAGTTTTAAACTAAATATATAAATATGAGTTAGACTGTTGTTTGACATATAATATTTTTCATTATAAATTTTTTATTGTAATAGTAAATTGTTAAATCTATTGACCTATACATGGTGCAAGGTAGATAGATCCGTCCGTTATTTGTGAGTGCTTATATGAATGTTATAGACTTATATATATATATATATATATAATTTTTCCGTCAAAATGCGTATATGCAATTTTTTCTTTAAAGTGTGAATCCACAATTTTTCTGTCAAAATGTGTATCCGCAATTTTTCCGCGCATATACCTGATTTTTACAAATGTTTTGTCAAAAATAAGAAATCTGCAATATTTCTAAAAAAGAAGTGGATCTACAATATTTTCGCCAAAAAAATTTAAGTAAATCAACCCATTACACATTTACCTCTTAACCCAATACATAATGGGTTGGGTGATCCATTTGAATCATTTTGAAACCCCTACTATAGAGATATCCAAGCAATATGGTCCTTGTAATGCGTTCATATATCTATTTTGGATTATTTTCATCATGAACTCATTTACTCAAAATTTTCAATGGCATTCCATGAATGTAATAATCTATCCAACTGCTATTTCTAAAATCAAAACCTTAAATAACTTGAGAAAAGTTTAGTCAAAACAAACAATGAGAAACCTCAAATAAGTTCATATTGGTTGTAAAGAATATACAATTAGATTTTGGGGCTGATATAGAAAACTACAACCATACTATGTGTGTTGAACACACTAGGCTTAGTAGGAAGTCAGGAACTCGTCATATTAATATTGTAAAAATCAACAAAATTCTCTCACAAAAAGATGTTACCGCTTTAATTTTTGTTTTTTTTGTTTTTTTTTTTGAAAGCATTTATTATGTTTACTTAGCGTTTCATATCATTAAGAGAATCTTATAATTTTTTCATATGTTAGTAAAATTAGGTATAGGTGATAAATAAAAAAATTTTGATGAAATTTTTTTATCGATAATAGTCAATTGACGGAATTTTTGTTTCTCGTTCTTTAAATAAACCGAGTGCATATACATAATAAATCATACAAAAGCATATTAAAACTAAAACATCTTAAAATTATTGAACGATGCGAGAGAATCTGATAAAATATCATGTTCCCCACGAAATCAAAATGGTTAAAGAAACAACTTGGCACGTCCTCTAAATGCATTTGGAAGTGCCACACACGAACCCAAGTTGGTAAGATATTATGATATTTTAACACACAAAAACAAGATTATATAAAGGGCTTTCAAGTTCAAGAATTAATATCACAACCAAACACCATAAGAAAAATAGCAGCGGCGGGTATATTGAGAACCTCAAGAATGATGAGGTTAGGGCATTGCATGGTTTATGTCGTCGTCTTGAGTGCCATCGCAGCTACAGTTACAGCGTACCCATACTCATCCCCTCAAACACCACAGTACAATTCTCCCGTCCATCCACACAAATCACCATATCCACCAAAAAAGAATTCTCCATACTACTCGGCATCATCACCACCTCCACCAGAATATAAAAGACCAGGCCTTAAATACACACCACATCAAAAACCATACGTCTACAGTTCACCACCACCTCCACCATACTATTCTCCTTCTCCTAAGGTAGACTACAAGTCTCCACCACCACCATACATCTACAGCTCTCCACCACCTCCACCTTACTACTCTCCTTCTCCAAAGGTAGACTACAAGTCTCCACCCCCACCTTACGTCTACAACTCTCCACCACCTCCACCTTACTACTCTCCTTCTCCAAAGGTAGATTACCAATCCCCACCACCACCTTATGCATACAGCTCTCCACCACCTCCAACTTACTACTCTCCTTCTCCTAAGGTAGACTATAAGTCTCCACCTCCACCTTACGTATACAGCTCTCCACCACCTCCACCTTACTACTCTCCTTCTCCCAAGGTAGACTATAAGTCTCCACCTCCACCATATGTTTACAGCTCTCCACCACCTCCACCTTACTACTCTCCTTCTCCTAAGGTTGATTACAAGTCTCCACCTCCACCATACGTCTACAGCTCTCCACCACCTCCACCTTACTACTCTCCTTCTCCCAAGGTAGACTACAAGTCTCCACCACCACCATATGTCTACAGCTCACCACCCCCTCCACCTTACTACTCTCCTTCCCCTAAGGTAGACTACAAGTCTCCACCTCCCCCATACGTCTATAACTCTCCACCACCTCCACCTTACTACTCTCCTTCTCCCAAGGTAGACTACAAGTCTCCACCACCACCATATGTTTACAGTTCACCACCACCTCCACCTTACTACTCTCCTTCTCCTAAGGTTGATTACAAGTCTCCACCTCCACCATACATCTACAGCTCTCCACCACCTCCACCTTACTACTCTCCTTCTCCCAAAGTAGACTACAAGTCTTCACCTCCACCATATGTCTACAGCTCTCCACCACCTCCACCTTACTACTCTCCTTCCCCTAAGGTAGACTACAAGTCTCCACCACCCCCATACGTTTATAGCTCACCACCACCTCCACCTTACTACTCTCCTTCTCCCAAGGTAGACTACAAGTCTCCACCACCACCATATGTTTACAGCTCACCACCACCTCCACCTTACTACTCTCCTTCTCCCAAGGTAGACTACAAGTCTCCACCTCCACCATACGTTTACAGCTCTCCACCACCTCCACCTTACTACTCTCCCTCTCCCAAGGTTGATTACAAGTCTCCACCACCACCATATGTTTACCATTCACCACCACCTCCACCTTACTACTCTCCTTCTCCCAAGGTAGACTACAAGTCTCCACCACCACCATATGTGTACAGCTCACCACCACCTCCACCTTACTACTCTCCTTCTCCCAAGGTAGACTACAAGTCTCCACCACCACCATATGTTTACAGCTCACCACCACCTCCACCTTACTACTCTCCTTCTCCTAAGGTTGATTACAAGTCTCCACCTCCACCATACGTCTACAGCTCTCCACCACCTCCACCTTACTACTCTCCTTCTCCTAAAGTTGCTTACAAGTCTCCACCTCCCCCATACGTCTACAGCTCACCACCACCTCCATCGTACTACTCTCCTTTTCCTAAAGTTGATTACAAGTCTCCACCTCCACCATATATTTACAAGACTCCCTACTATTGATTTTGGAATTGTTTCGTTAACAAGAAACATGATTTCAATAAATTTTTTTAATGATTGTCTTTTGATTCTTCCATTTTGTTCGTTGTTATGCTAAATTGTTGAGCTTTTATTTATCTAAGAGCTTTTGGCTGTATTCAAAATGCACTTATTTTTAATATTATTTTGCTTGAATTGGCTGAAAATTTATTATTTTTTTCATTTTTCTGTTTGTTGCTAAACGAAATTTTCTCTAGGATTTTGGTATTGCAGTTTCGAATATCAGAGAACCATTCAGAATTTGTTGATTTATATCTATTTTCTTCAGTGAGGCGATTGATACACCAGTGATGCTCGAATCTTCAAACTTACTAAAACGATTAAAAGTCATCGAATTTGATGTATCTGCTTAATGAATTTGGAATACAAGTTTCTTCTAGTTTGGAAAAAGAATTTCAAAAGATTGAAAGATTATATGGGTGGACCAAATAATATATAAACATAGTGCAGCAAAATCTTGAATTATAAAAATAATTCAAACGCCTTTGCCGGCAATGATATTGTACTTTGTAAACTAGGACCAGATGATTTATAAAAATAACTTCTCTGCAAAGAAAACTTGGGTCATACTCGTCAGACCCTCCCGCGTGTGCCATGGTACAAAGTTATCTGGTTTCCTGTTCATATTCCTCAGATACGCTTTTATTGCTTGGCTCGTTGTGCGTACTAACCTCTCAACAGGAGCTAGAACTCATCTATAGGATATCATACAGTCTTTCTTGCTCTGGCCTCTAGGAAAAAGATGAAACGAGAAACCATTTGTTTTTCGCTTGCCTTTACTCTTTCTCAGTCTGGTCATCTTTATGAGGTATTCAGATAGGGCGTACGATCATATACCCAAGTAGTCCTAGGCTCTCATACGCATACCCAAGCAAGACTATGTTCTCATCTGTCTTGCCTTCCAAGAGAAAAGAGTGGCGCCATCAGCAGCCCTCTCACTCTCCTGCTCACCTTGTTCACATCATGGACAAGGTTATTCGAAACTGCCTTGTCTCCTGTAACCCTTGGCCCTAAAATTACAACAATGACTTCCTTTCACGATGAATTAGTGTGAGAGACATTCAAAAGGACTGAAAGATTTGATCTACTTAAGTTCTGTTTTTAACATTTGATTGTTGACTTCTTTCTTATTAGTTCCTGGAATTTCTTGACCATTAATCAATGATGTAAATGAGTTGCACACTTTCTCCAACCACCGATCCCTTGAAGATACTTGGATGTGTTCTTAATTTGTTCTGATTCTCCACTTGACTAATCCCCTGAAGATAAACAGCTGCCCATGTTTCTTGCCGATAATCCAAACCATGTAAAGAAACCGTTAGGTAAATAGAATAGAAAATTGAAACTGAGTCATACCATTAAACATACACATGGTACTTACTTATTTAGCTGGCACTAGCTAAAATGATACTATTTTCTTAAAATAGAGTTATAAGATATTTTTTCCCTTATTTCTTCCAAATCAATTTCACATATTTTTTTTATATTTTTAAAAATTACTGATATTTTCTTAAAATTCTATATGTTTTCAATTTTTTCTTAACTCTTTATAAAGTATAAGCCTACAGCAAATTTAAAATGTTTTTACAAACTAAATATTTTAAAAATGGAAAAATCTCACAAAACCTCCAAATTGGCAAGCACTTCCACTTTAAATTTTCAAATTTTTTGACTCCCACTTTAAATTTCCAGGGTGAAAATTTTGCTACTTTAAACCCTCAAAGTGGTATTTTGCTTCGCACTAACACTTCAGATGACTGAACTGTTAACTCCGTTGACTAAACAGTTAACTGCGTCAAAAACTTTTAAGCATGTGCGAATTTCAAATGTAGTATGGGTATTTAGGGAAATGAATTTTGGGTATTTGGAAAAGTGAATTCTGGTTAATTCTGGGTATTAACGAGTCTTTAATTGAACAAAATTAATTGGTACATCAATGGAGTTAACAGTTTCGTCATCTGAAGTGTTAGTGTGAACAGAATGCCACTTTAATGGTTTAAACTAGTAAACGTTTTCATCTTGAAAGTTTAGTAGGAATCAAAAACCTTGAAAATTTAAAATGGAAGTGTTTGCCAACTTGAAGGTATTTTAAAGTGAAATAATACTAATGTTAAGTGAAATAATACTCATCTTCACCTGCATGCCAATTAATGATAACTTCACATGTGGGAGAAAGCTTTAGGGATGTAAGAAGCTTCTTGTAGCTCTCTGCCTCTTGCTTGGTTATGGAAGAATATTCTCCGAAACTCAGAGTCAGTTTCTTGAGGACTGCTGAATTCTCAAGAAAGTAATTCACTAGATTAATCCCAATTTCATCTTTCATAGTCAGATTTTTAATCTCAACATTCTCCAAAGTCAATATTAAACACCGAGTCACATTGGTAAAGTTGATATGCTCTGGCTCCTCTGTCACATGATAAACCTGCTAACAAAAAAAAAACTGAGTTTACAATTTGCTTCAACAATGTTCTTATAGCCAAATCACAAATTGAAGCAATTCTTACAAAGCTGAGTTTTTTCAGAATTGGACAGCTCTCAAGAAGAGCTGGCAAAAGTTGTAACGATGAGCTGAAGAACCCAGCCTGCAAATGATATAAGTTGTGGAATATGGGAAACGACGGTCTGAGTTTGTAATAACAATCAAGCACCTGCAAGGAGAATAAAAAGGCTGCATGTGAGACAAATTTTCATAGAGAACTAACACACTAAATTACTATATATGCATAATAGACTATATATATATTTACCTCTAGAGTCCAGATACAGATGAACATACGTCTTACACAAGATATCCTGGTTAAAAAATCACAGAAAATATCATGCTTCCTTAAATCGTCCGGTGTCAAAGGACTGCCATAGTTAAAATTAGAATTGCTACAAAAGTCTAGCGTGGACAAAGAACTCAGGTTCTTTACCACAATACTATCAGATCGACTTTCTGATAAACTCATATACTCGAGTCTTGGAGCATCAATCTCAACCGTAAAATCTGTATCAGCCCTAGTGATATCTCAAATCCTAAACAACATCTTTTTAGAGTCCGAGACTTCACACGCAGAAACAGCAGAACTTGGTGATTCAATATTTCAAAAGGTTTATCAAGTTCAAGATCTTCAAGAATAGGACATCCTGAGATAAGCTTCTCCACAATCAAAGGACCATCCATACCGTAACAAACGATAAATAGATGCAAAGACAAGGTAAAGAGACAGCAAACTCTGGATTCTTTAACTCTACATTTGCAAGCTTCAAAGATACCAATGTCTTGCTCTTGTAAATGTTCTGACGCATGAAATCATCTATGTTACAAGGATACAAAAAAAATCCAGATGTTGACTTCCACCATCAACCACTGTACTGATCAACTCCAAGAATCGATCTCGATAGTTATCAAAATCGTCATATATTATATTGAACTTTTGTAGGCGTGACCCGCGGTTAAATTCCATACACCGGTCCATGAACCTTACGAAGACTTCTTCGCAAGGATAGAACTCGATGGTGTCGAAGTCAAGTCCAGGAACACTTAACCAAAGATTTCTCCATCGTTTCAATAAAACACTTGTCTTCACAGAATCTTTGGTCGGAAGATGTAAGAGTATCCAGATGAATCCGGCAAATCGCAGATTGTATAGCAATCCATCCCTAGAGAATAACAACAACATGAACAAAGCCGATTAAAATCAAAAGTCAACTTATAACCGAAAGAGAAATAAGAACTTACCGCCTCCGTTGATAATCGCCAAGTGATAAACTGATTATTAGAGAGATAATCGTTAAATTGATTGAAGCTGTTTTCATTTTTTAGTCTTTGATCCTTATTAAACGGGCTTGGTCGGCCCAAATAGGGCTAATATTTAAGCACAAATAGAAAGCTTATGGCTTCTTGCCTTCTTGGTTCCAACTTCCAACTAGGAGTCTCTCACACTTGATAAACACGAAAGAAGCTAACGCTTGACATTGTTGAATGTTAATTTTACCTATAAATTGATTTTAATGTTATTAATCTTATTTTTAATTCTTATATTAATATCAGTTTCGAAATGAATAACACTTTTAATTTTAGTTTTACCAAAAATAAATTCAAATTATAAACACAAGTAATCAGCAGTTTGATCAAACAATGAGCGTGATTTAAGTATATGAATGGTAAAGAAACATGTTTTGGGGTTTAGGGTATCGAGGTGGCCACTGATTGTTAGTGGCTATGTGTTTTATTAAGATACCAATCAACAAATATAAATATTAATTATGTTTTATTCGTATCAATTTTAATTATGTTATTATATAAATATTCAAATTTACCTAATTATTAACATATTGCAGTAACTCTTTAATTAGTTATAGTTCATGAAATTACTGAAATGTATTTAGTTAGTAAATTAGATAAATATTTAATAATTTAGGATTTTTGAAAATATAGTAAATATATGAATTATATGATTTCAATAGTCAAGAGTTTATAGCAATTGTGAAAATTTAAAATTTATACATTAGATATAGATTTTGGATGCAAGGATTTTTTTTTGTATTAAAGATATATTTGGAGATAAATAATTAAATATTACCTTCTCACGTTTTTTTTTTCATTTAATTGATTCTAAATTAGTTAATATCAATTAATATATGACAAATTTAATATAATATTTTCCTTTTAATTGATATTTATTTATTTTTAAGTTTTTGAAAGATATTGAAAATAGATTTTGTGAAGATTTCATTTCAATATAAAAATATAAATATTTTAAATAAATAAAAAGATATTGTGTAAGATTTGTTTGGATATTTAGATAATAATAAAATATTTGTATAATTATTTTCTAATGGATTTTTTTTTGTAATATACCGCATGACTTCTGGTTAATTAACTATCAACTAGATAGTAACCCGCGCTATGCAGCGCGGAGAAATGTCTATTTGGTAGTTCGTTAGTTTATATAATCATATATTATTATAAATGTTGTAAATTAGATTCGAGTATCTGTTAGTGCATTTGACAATTGTAGTTATGAGAATGTTTGAATCGTCCGAGTCTTAATATGATATGTTTGATAGGAGGATTGTGTTATTACATGTTCTTGAATATAAAGACTTTGGAGCTCTGAAGTGATGCATGTTGAATCATTGATTCAAGAATGTTATGGCGATTATGAGTAATCCGCGCTGCACAGAGCGGAAAATATGTATTTATAATTTATTTGTTTAATAGTATATTATTTTAGTATTTTAGAATAGAAAGTTTTTTATTTTAAGCATCTAATTAATGTTATTAACTATTAGTATTATTATTATATATGGTTTGTTAGTGAAGTATAAATTAATTTACATATATATTAAAAATGTTGAATTTTGTTTTAGTATTATAAATAATATCAGATATTTTCGTATTTTATTAATATTAATAGGATATTAAAAATTATTTTAATATTAATCAGTCATTAAAGATAAATTATGTTAAAATAGTTTAGACTAATTTATCTTTAATGACTAATTAATATTTACTAGAAAACCCTTTATTTTCTAATGGTAGTTTTCGTAATATGCCACATGAATTTTGGTTAAAGTGTTTATAATGTTGCTCAAATAATAATAGGAGGATATTGCTCAAATAATAGTATAGAGATATTAGCTTTGTATATAAAATCCAAGAAAAATCTCTAGCACAAGTGGTAATGTGTGCTTTATTGATCGTACTTCTCTCAAGATCAATAACTTTTTTTTTTTTCCTTTTTATTCATTTTTAACACTATTTTGCACCTCTCAAAATATTACCTTAGGTTCATCACTGTTTGTACACCGTAGATGAAAATTTGAGTTTGATTATTGCTTTGCTGATCAACCATCGAGCCATGTTAATGTTAGTTCTAGACTGATCCTTAGGACCTACGAGCTAGGATGGCTAAATTTAGCCAACCACAACATCTCCAAACAAAACCCTGTTCCTATCTCGGCCACAAAACGTTTCATTTCGATGTATAATTTGTATATCAAAACTATATATATAATCTTCATTCTTATTATTTATTTTTTATAAAGTTCATTATTAATTTTATTAAGTCATTTTATTTTCTTTTGCATTACAAAAAAATATATAGGAGAAAATGAGTAAATTTAACCCTATAATGGAGAAGCGGTTGGATTACTGGCTTGGGGGTTTAGAGTCATGGCATCTACACGTTCCATGATCACATTTGCAATTGCGATAAGAACAAGCATGCACGCAATGAAGTTTAAACAACCAGCGTCCGATACGCAGTGAAGTTTTTTAGATTTGGATATGCAGTCCATCTTGGCTTCCTCCAAAGAATTCAAAACTGCCAAATGAAGAAAGAAACACAAATTAATCAAAACGTTGTTTTTGTTAAAGCAGCCAACGACCAAAATATATATAGTGTTAAAGGTGTAGTAAAACTAAATACCAGTTGCGTTGAAAACAAGAACGGCCAAGAACACAGCAATGGTTAGGCGAAGATTGTTCATTTTGTCTAGAGTTTTGATAATGATTTATTTCAATGAATTTAAACGAACTGATGTGAATAATTTTTTGGGTTGGGATGGAATGATTGAAGGCCATAGAGAACAATACATATAGGAAATGATGGGCTCTCGGTATGGTCAACAATATTTTAAATTTCTAATTTACTCTTTTAGTCAAAATTTATTATTTAGTCAAATTAATGAATTTTAAATTTAGGTCAATACATATTAATTAGCAATATAGTAAATGAAAACATATTAGTATCTACAAATAGTTTATTAACTGTGTGAAAATTAAATGATCAAAACTATGTTCATTACCAAAAAAAGAGAGGAAAAATTGAGAAGTAACATACACAAAAAATATTCACCCAGATTTTTTAAGGTGACTTATTCAATTATTGAATTCATATAGAAGAATTATTTTGAGCAAAATATAATAGATTTTCAATTAATTGAAAGCGTTTTTTAAGAGAAATTTTGGGAAAATGCCCTTTACAAATTTGAAAAGTATCCATTCTCTTAAAATTATAAAATTACTTTGTTAAAATATTTATTTTTCTTAAAACTAATTTCACAAAAATTAGTAATAACTTATAAAAGTCTAAGATTTTAAAAATAAAATCAATTGATTTTTGGTTTAGAATAAATCTTTTATTTATACAAAAATTTAGTGCTGCTCGTTCTTCTAAATAACTTTTAATAACATTTAATATTATGATACATTTTAACGATACACAAAATGTCATTTTCTTTTTTTATTAAACCAATCAAATTTAGAATATGACTAAGACAAACCATATTTTTAGAATTATAATTTAAAGTTTTGTTGGAAGACAAACCAATGTTCCATATTAGAAAATTATAAAATATGTCTAATATATAAGTAAACTTAATCACCAATTACTATGAAACCTTTTGGAAAAGAGCCCTAAAGAAAAATCGTGCAGAGTTTGCCACTTGTGCCCAAAACAAATTTTTGAATCACTCATTTATTTTTTCGTACATTTTCGTTTATGGATGGAGTCAGTCAGCGAAAGTCCTCAATCAATATCAACAAGATGTCGTGACTTGGAAGAAAACCTAACCATACCAAATCATATTTTAATCGGTTTCTAAATAGTTTCAAATTTTTAAGTAAAACCACAAATTTATAAAATCAAATCAGAACCAAACCGAAATGCCGACTCCTAGACTCTGAGTCACAGTTGCCTTTAGCATATTTTTCTTCTTCTTCACTTGGGTCACGGTTGAACTGTTTCGGCCGCCGGTCAAGTCTGGAAACCATTCTTCTTCAATTCTAAATCTTCCAAAAACCCTTCTCTTACATCAGCATAGCTCGATTCCTAGTGCCTCAATGGCGTGTTTTGAGCTTTCCGATGACATGTACGACCTGAGAAGCAGCCTTTGACCAATTTTGTATTACTCTCTAAAGTTGTATCAACTACCTCCACCCATAAGCTATTACCTGAGTCTCCGTTAGCTTGAATTGATCAGAATCGAAATCAACCATTGATGATTGGGTTAATAGGTTGCTAGATTTGATTTCTTCAGAAATGGTATACGAATCTGTCTTAAATTAGTGTTTTTTATTCAATTAACTTCACTTTATGTGTTCATTGACAAAATAAATTTTGATTTTTGTTGATTGTTCTAGCCAGATAAATGCTCTGATCGTTTAATTAGTTCTTAAACTGTTTGGTTTAACAGTTTATTATCACTCATTAAGGTATGTATGGCTTTTGCTCTATGTTGAGATTTGTTTCGTCTTCTATAAACAGAATCCAACAAGTTATAAAATTTCAAGTGGCTTCTATTATGCTAACTAGCTCGTATAAATCCAAGGTAATATGATATCTTTTTTTTTCTCTGTTAGATTATTCACGAGTCCTCTTGACTAGAGCCTGATGTTAAGGTTCCTGAATCATCTACTGAGGAATCTCTAGGACATGTTTCTGAAAAAGATGCAAAGGCGGTTAGCGAGTAGGACTCGAGAGGGTAAGAATAGTCTCATGGAGGAAGAGGCAATTTGTAACAAGCATTAAGTGGACAATGTAACGTGATCTTTCAAAACTATATGGCTGCCATCATTATATTCATTACTCAGACATGCACACTTTAGCTAAACAAGTAAGCAACCGATGTAATGTTTACGTTGAAGGCCGGCCTTGGGTTGACTAGCGTATGTAAGGCCAGCCCGAGTTATGGGGACTAAAGTAAAAAAATAAATAACTATGTTCTATTGACAAACACATTTTAAGAAAAGTATATATGACAATAATTGCATACCTAAGTTTCAAACATTTTTTTTTTTTGGTAAAATGTGAAGTAGTTATTTTAAATCTGTTACAACGATACAGAGAAAACTAAGAAAGCGGAAGACCATAATCTACATCAAATACAAAAAAAACACAGCAAAGAATTACACATTCTCAAACAATTCTAACCTTGAGAATATATCAGAAAAAAATAAAAAATAAAACCTTGAGAATATATTATTCCTTTTGAAAACATTACATTACAACCGATTATATCTAGAATGATGGTCTTAAACGTCAATATATTTTAGCTCAGGGTTGGGCATAGTCGGATGGAGCCTACAAGTTTGATGGCTTCATTGGAATACATTGAGGTGTCAACTGTCAAGACTCAAGACTATTCAACCTAGGATCCAACGACCTGGTATTCTAACCTAAGAAAGATAAACTCTATAAATACTCTTTTTATCTTAAATGTAAAAGATAAAGAAATCTTACACATAAACTTTTAATCTTTAATTATACAAATAAAATGGAGATTTGAATAAAGACAATAACAAATAGTACCATAACACACAAAAAAAAAAAAAAAAAAACAAATAGTATCATATAAACTAAACAGAAGCAAACAAGCTCGGGACAAAAGAGAACCAACGAAAACCACAACTCCATTTCTCCGGCAACGAAGGACACTTTGGAACCCAATGCCATGTTCTTCTTCCAACATGAAAGAATAGAATCTCAGGCCAGTTATAACAACAAACACAGATCATCTCCTTATGCCATAGACAATACACATGCTCATAATTGTGGTAACACACCGAAGTAAACTTCCGACAAACAATGTCCGGTAATGTTTCCGATTCAATCCAACTCTCTGTTTCTTCTTTAAATTCCCAAATCTTGATGCTTCTGCAAATCCCATTGCTTCCAATTCCTCCAACCATGTAAAGTATCTTCTTCTCTGGATCACTTACTAATCTAGCAAACGTGATCTCATCATCCGCCGGAAAAACACCATCTCTGGTGGCTGTTGTCCATATTCCGTCGTTAAGATCGACGCTCACGATTAGAAAAGGCTCCGATCTAACGAAATAGAGAGACCCATTATAAAAGACTCCATCTTGATTAAAACCACGAGGCAAGACTTGATCAACGCCGCCGAATTTTTTCCAGGAACGATCACCGGAATCGTAGAGACAAACGGATCTCGAAGCAGCGGCGGAGGAAGATGAACAGAGAGTGAATATTTTGTATCCATCAGGTGAAGTGACGAGGGAGAGAAGCTCAAAGGGAAAAGGATGAAACGGGAATTTAACAGATCTTGAAGATCTGGTGAGAGGATTGAAGATGGAGAGGGAAGAAACAGAGGAAGGGGAAAGAGAAAAACAGAGGAGACCGTTGGAGGAAGATAACAGAGAGGTGGCGCATGTTAGTGTGAGGGAACGAGGGAGTGGTAACGTGCGCCATGAGATGAGATTAGGGTTAAAGAGAGGGAAAGAGTTGAAAGATTGAGGATGAGAGAGGAGGAGAAAAGAAGGAAAAGAGAAAGGGTGATCGGAGAGGAAAGATGGAGAAAGGATAAGCGATCGGAGATGGCGTGAGATTGATCTGAAGGAGAGGAGAGTTTTGAAAGGGAGAAAAGAGATGATATGGTCTAAGAGGTGATTTGGTAAACCGGACCAGATGGTTGGATCCATGTTGGTTGGAGAAGATAGAGCGGTTGGGGAAGATTCTGGTGACCAGTAGAGGAAAGTTGAGGCGGTGATGGTGGTGGTTGTGATGGTAATGGGCTTTTTGCCCGGAGCTCTGAGGCGGAACATGGTGTGTGATCTTGAAGATTGAACCAAGTTTTGGTGCTTTACTTCAAGAAGACTAAGATAAGGGAAGACATATAAAAGAGAGATGCTTTTTGCGAGTAAGACGGTTCACACTTCACAATGAGGTGGCTGGTGGGACAAGAGAAGAATTGTGACCCGAACCCAACTGATACACTTTTTATAAATTTTATTCGACTTTTATTTTTCAACCAAACAGTGACTTTTTTATTTTGTCAACGGCTAAACTTAAATTAAAAGACTATTTGGGTTAAATCCATATGGAAACTGCAAAACATGCATAAAATGAAGTATATCACTAGGTGATGGCTCGTCATGTTCTGTTGTAGTATAATAAGTTATAGTTCGGTTTTATTTTCGTCAATACACTGAACGAAGACCGTTTCTTCTTTAGACTCAGTCACTAGATTCAAGATCTTGTTTTTCGAAATTAACTTTGTATAAAAAATTTTGGACTTTTGTTTCCGGAGTAACATATTTTTCGTTGGCTTTTCTCAACAGGGTATTAACTATTTGTGCCGGTCTTTGTATCCTTCAAAGTTTGTTTAACAAAATTCAGATGACAAAAAAATAGATTAATATGAAATATTTAGTTCAAATATTGGACAGTACAACTATAAAAATTTTTTTGGATAGTGCTTCACTTTGCAAATATAATATATATTTATATAATAACACATATTTAATATATATAACTGTTCATAACATTTCATAAATAATTGATAACATTTCATTTAATAATATTTTATCTAAAACTAATATACATAATTTTTTTATTTATAACATTTTATCTAGAACTATATCAAAACAGAATCGAACATGACCAAAATTTTAGTTCGTTTTATACATGAAATATGAGAAAGTGTATACACGGTTTATGTCTAATACACGTATTGGATAGTACAACCATCCAAAAAAAGACTCGAATATAGTTTTGACTTCTTCGCAAATACTATCATCAAATCTAGTGGGCATTAATAGTCTTAAAGTCAGAATGGCGTGAGATGGCCAACACTTAATTTATTAGTATATTGACAAACGAAACAAGTTGAATATGATTAACATGAAAACCAAAAAAAAGTTGAATATGATTATGAAGATTAGTCTTAGGATCACTTTTACGATTTACAAAAGTTTTATTTTTGATTGGTGCTTAATGGTGATAATAAATGAGTGGGATCGGTGGGATAAGATCTTAACGGCTCGTCGACTCTCATTTTTGCACCGACCCTTAAGCATGTGAACATTGTTCCCCAGAAGCTGCGAGTATGTGTTTTTTTGTTACGATAACGAAAATATAGAAGACGTAACTCTTGTTGACAAAAAGAAAATGCAGGGTACTAACTGGGATTTCCGAAACAAGTTTTCAGAGCCGTTCCTAGAGATTTTAGGACCCTAGGCCAAAAATAATAATACATGATTTGTTAATAGTAATTTTAAGATTAAAATAACTATAATTAATATATTTTCTATATGATTATGATAATGAATTATGAAATTTGTGAATAATATTTTTCTAAGAAAAGAAAACTATAAAAGGATCATAAAAGAAACTAAATTGATTTTTTTTAAATTATGTTTGTAAAAAATAATTAAAATAAATTATTGGTAAAATTTATAAGTAAGAGTAATTAAAGAGTGAATGAAAATAAAAAGTATGGCAAATACAAGAAAATAAACATATATTGGCCGCAAAAATTGATTATGAACAATGAAAGATTTAAAAAACCAATGATAAGGATTTGAAACTGAATGGGGATATATTTTGAGATAACTTTAAAACCATTAGACCACTAAATATTTTGATACTTAGGGCCCTAAAATTTTATAAATAAAACATGGCCCTAGGCGAATGTTTAAAAATTTCCTTCCTAGGCACGGCCCTGCAAGTTTTGCAATATTTACATCGTCTATAATTATTTTGTATGGTTTGAGGCTGAAATATAACCTTAAAGTTTTGTGAGAAAAAAACTCTCTAAATTGCTTCCATATCAAACTTGTGTGTTCATCTTAACATTTTTGTTTAGAAAAGCTTGAGCGTGAATTCTGAAAAGAATACAAAATTCAATATAAATAGTACAAAAATCTAAAGAGCTCATATATATCATCATATGATAATGTGATGTCTAAAGAATTTTTTTTTTTAAACAATGTCGTGTCATGTCCTTCATTTCTCACATATGGATTCGACCGATGAATCGGGTTTGAGACCCATACAAATAAGTCTAAATGTTTGTAATATTAGTTCATCAGATTAATAAAATCAAAAAAATTCTAGAGACAAAGGATATTCATCCCCCCAAATATACACTCTCTTATTTTAATTCCTTTTGATTTCTATGGTTTTGTTAATCCACCCTAACTCACAACACAGCCTATTGAACAGAAGCGGTAACTACAACCATATATTTAATTAACCGAATGCATTCTCGAGTATTAAATTTTTCAATCTCAACTATGTCTTTGTCTACATACTTTTCATTAGCTTCCGTACTAACACTCCCACCAAATGTTTTTTGGGTGTTTAGCTTTTGCGCACATCTATTAGCACCATGAAGTAAACTTGAAACATCACCATTAGGACTTCGATGCTATATATAATCCAAAGATCTGAACGACTCTACCCGACGATGGATGTCTCATTCGTAGAGCAAAAAATGCATCTTCTTCCAGAGGTTGCATAGTGAAGAATATGGAGGAACTATGAATGGCCAAGTTACAGCACATAACTCAATCTTATTGCACCAGAAATTTATAATCTGAAACCGCAGAATGCGCAGAAAATGAAGAACAAGAAAATAGAGAACTAGACATCGCATTCACATTCGTATAACTAATAATTTAAGAATCTTTATGACCAGAATATTCAGATCAGTTTATGAAAGAATCAACCTCCGGCAACATAGATACTTTGAACTATGTGGTGAACGAGGTCTCACAAAATCAGGCAAGTAAAGTTTCTAAGTTTTTTTTTTGTCGTCTATTATATTATTATCATTAGAGATATCAGATCTAATCCTAATATGATGATTCTTAGTCGACTATCTGGCAGTAGATGCGATTACGATGAACAATTTCTTCAAACAACGACTCCACGACGCAAGTTCTCCTCGATAGGCAATTCTGCATGTACGATATTCCAATGATGGACAAGCTCTCTCCGCAACATACGGATCTACGATAGACGGTTATGCATGTCAGAGGCGAATGCACTATAGTAATAAGGGATGCACATGCACCCATTGTTTTGAAAACTTTTAATGTAATTTCTTGATAAATATGTATTGTGCACCCACTAAATCTGAAATTTTGCACCCCGATTTTTGGATTAACTTCAACAAATTTAGGCTGAGCCAAATAAAAAGGAAAAAATATATTAAACCCAAATCATCTTAAGTTCTAAAATATATTAAACCCAAATCAACTTAAGTTCTAATTTAGATTTAACTGTAGAAAATAACTGCAATCTATTTTTTCTTTCTCGTTTGATGATATAATCACTGAAACATCTTGAACATCCTTTGCTTTACATACTTTTAAAGTTAGTTTTACCATTACCGGTTGCTACACCTAGTGTTGAAAGGTGTTTTTCGGCAATGGTGGTAGTTAATATAATCATACACAATCGAATTAGAAATTAGTTTTTAAGTGATTATGAAGTTTGTTTTATTCAAAAAAAATTGTTTGCAGATGTTATGAATGAAATGGTGATAAATCGGCTCCAAGCAATAAGTGAACCTATAGTACATTTGTAGACTGTTATTTTAATTTAAGTATAAAAATATTTTAATATTTTATTTAATATTTATGCCCCGATGAAAATTTTTCTGGATCCGCCTCTGATGCATGTACGACATCCTTATGATGGAAGAATTCTCCTCGCAACACAGGAAACCACGACAAACGACTCTATCTGCAGCACTCTGCAACCTCTGAAAAAGTTTTGCATCTTTTAATTTGCAAGAAATTGCGATATTTGGGGTTCGAACCCCATATGTGGTGTAAAAACCTTTATATTATTAACCAATAGAGCAAGAGTGCTTCCACAAAGTTTCTAATTCTACTTTACAAAATTCTCACTTAATTAATTCTGGATATTATATTACCTCACCAAAAATGCAATCCGTCCAAGAAGAATTCACCTAGTGCTGCATGGAGGAAATAAAGCAAAATGTCCTATTGCCAACTATATATCGCAAGGCATATCCCAGAACCTTTGAAGTCACTAAGACACTAACTATAAATAAGTAAGCGAACATCTATTAAAATTCAACACTCACCACTTATTAACAGGTACGTATTCTTAATTTTTGCTCTTGCTTTAAATAATGTTCCTAGAAAAATCAATTTTCTTTTCATCCGAAAAACAGTCAAACATAGAAATTGTCACGTTAAATATTTTAGCGTGACTATTCTTTGAATTTGTCCACCATTCTTATTTATTTAACAACATATATTCTCTTTTTATGAATTACGGCATTGTTTCGGATTATCTTTCCTTTTCGTTTTGTTTGTTCAAAAATACTTTTTCTTCTTTAGAAGTTTCTTTCAAGTTATCAGATTTATTTAACGTTACATAACTAATAAACTAAAAATGAAATCTTATGTGATATCAGTCTATCACGATGGGTCATAATAATATCTTGCATAAAATTCTCTCATGAGTTCTTTAGAATATAATGAGTATGATGTGTAGATTTGAATTTCAAGAACTTATATGAATGGCTAAAGCCTACGCGATAGGGACCATGATTTTTCGTTTGCAAAATTTTCTATGAAGTATAAATATATATTTAGGTGACAGCAAACATCCATGAAGCTTCTTTCCCAAGAGTCAACGGAATGTATCTAATATATATATATACAAACCCTATTTGTTAATCCTTCCTCGAATATGAAAGATCTTGATCCTCTCTCAATATTACAAATGAATTCTTCTTTTATCCTTGGTGCTGTTGCTGCTACAATAGGCTTCTTCTCGCTTTTAAGAAAATTCAGATTCCAAAAAGATAACAAAAAAGTTGATGCTTCTTTATCTTGTTCATCAGTTTGTCCATCTTCTTTCTCTCACAACTGGACACATCAAGTCTTTCCAAGCTTCCGGGGGGAAGATGTCCGCAGAGACTTTCTTAGTCATATTCAGAAGGAGTTTCGAAGAAAGGGAATCACACTATTCAATGATAGTGAGATCAAGAGAGGAGAATCCATTGGTCTTGAGCTCAAACAGGCGGTTAGAGGAGCTAAGATCGCGATCGTCTTGCTCTCTAAGAACTATGCTTCCTCGAAGTGGTGTCTTGATGAATTGGTGGAGATCATGAAGTGCAGAGAAGAGTTAGGTCAAACAGTGGTACCCATTTTCTATAAAGTGGATCCATCTGATGTTAAGAAGCTCAATGGAAAATTTGGGAACGTCTTTGAAAAAAATTGTGCGGGTAAAACAAATGAGGCTATTAGGAAATGGAGACAAGCTCTGGCGAAAGTGGCAACACTCATCGGTTATGACTCTCGCAACTGGTTCGTCCCTTTTCATATACTCTTAATCATTTTAACTAAGGAAAATATCATAAAAAACCTCAAAGTTCTCACTACAATTTTTCAACTTAAACCTTCAGCTTTTTGTGTTTTCAATTCAAACATTCCATTAAATTATTTTTCTGAAATAAAACCTTCAATTAAAATCTAAAGTGTGTGCGACGTTGGGTGGACTAATTAATGTTCAACGCTAATTCTATCTAACACCGTTAAAAAACAAAAAATTCGATACCCAAACAAGAATCAATATATTTGAATGTGTATATGTGATTTTTTCATGATTATTTAATGGATTTATTGATCCTCCACCTTTACTAGGAACAATGAAGCGGCCATGATTGAAAAAATTGCCACAGATATTTCAAAAATGCTGAATTATTCTACACCATCACATGATTTTGACGGCTTAATTGGGATGGGAGCTCATATGAAAGAAATGGAACCATTGTTATGCCTAGACTCTGATGACGTGAGGATGATAGGGATATGGGGTCCGGCTGGGATTGGAAGACCACCATTGCTAGAGTCTTATTTAACCAGTTTAACGATAGTTTTGAATTGAGTGTCTTTATGGAGAATATCAAGGAGCTAGTGAATACAAGACCAGTGTGTTCTGATGACTACAGTGAAAAATTGCATTTACAGAATCAGTTTATGTCCCAAATAATCGACCATGAAGATATCGAGGTTAATCATTTAGGAATTGTCAAAGATAGGTTGAACAACAAGAAAGTTTTTATTGTTCTTGATAACATCGATCAGTCAATACAACTAGATGCTATCGCTAAAGACCAAAAACTTTTGAAGGGACATGATGGCATTAACTATATTTACAAGTTGGGTTTTCCATCGGCTTACGAAGCTAGTCAAATATTTTGTACGTATGCTTTTGGACAAAAGTTCCCTAAAGATGGTTTTGAGGAGCTTTCATGGCAAGTTACAAAACTTTTAGGTGGACTACCATTGGGACAAAGAGTTATGGGCTCCCATTTTCGGGGAATGTCTAAGCAAGAGTGGATAAATGCACTACCAAGGTTAAGGACTCACCTTGATTCCAGTATTAAAAGCATTTTAAAGTTTAGTTACAATGCCTTATGTGATGAAGATAAAGATTTGTTCCTTCATATAGCATGCCTTTTCAACAATAAAAAGATTAGCAAAGTAGAAGAGCATCTTGCGTATAAGTTCTTGGACGTGAGACAAGGATTTCATACCTTAGCTGAGAAATCTCTCATATCTATTGAAACTGAATGGATAAAGATGCATAATCTGCTAGAGCAGTTGGGTAAAGAAATAGTCCGTTATGAGCCTGGGCACCAATCCATTTGTGAGCCTGGGAAGCGTCAATTTTTGGTTGATGCTAGAGATATTTCTCAAGTACTCACTAATATCACGGTTAGTTCTGTTATTAGTCTTCCATTAATTACCTTGGTCCCTATATTACATTTATTTGATAAATAAAGATATTTGGTTCTTTAACTCTTTTTGATGTTTTTTTTCAGGGTACTAAAAGTATTATAGGTATACATTTCGACCCATCAGAGTTATCAGACGAACTAAATATAAATGAGAGAGCTTTTCATGGAATGTCTAATCTTAAATTCCTAAGAGTTAAGTGCCCATATGGTGACCGGAGTGATCAATTGTACTTACCGCAAGGTTTGAATTATATATCTCGAAAACTTAGGTTACTACAATGGGGATGTTTTCCGATGACATGTCTGCCTTCCAATTTTTGTACAGAGTATCTTGTTGAACTAAACATGCGGTTCAGCAAACTTCATAAATTGTGGGAAGGAAATCAGGTATGAAAATTGTATGCGTTTCTTCCAAGTTTAAAATTTCTAGTTTAGTTTCATTGATATATGATGATTTTGACCCATATTTACTAATGTTTTATAGTCGTTTTTAGTGTCTTTCGAGTCTATTTTGAGTTTTAGCAGGTCAGAATGAAGTCTTGGAGCATAAATTGGATGGACTGGAGCTTATTGGGCTTTTAAGGCAAAAAGAGGCGGATTTGGAGCAAAAGGGCCCATTTACACGCGAGCACCCAGTGGGAGCACGTGCTCCGCCGCCAGCGAGGATTAGTGGGCCCGAGTTGACCTAATTTCGGGTAATTAAATAGGTCAGCAGCCTCTTTTCAAAAAGACGTCCTTTTCCTTGAAGAAAAAGCAGAAGCCGCTTGAAGATCATCTCCTTCGCCTCCTTTGTCGCCATCGCCTAGTTCCTTGTTCCCATCTCTTTTGTTTCGATTACTTCTACTTGGAGATCATCCATACTCTGTTTTGAAAAGAATTCTGAACCTTGTTACTTTCAGTATTTATTCATGAATTCCTTTTATTCCATTGCTATGTTTTCTTCTTCTATGTCTGAGTAGTCTATTAACTAGATTAGGGTTTTTCAAAGGTATTCATGAGATGATTTAACTTGGCACAAATAGGATGCATAAATACATACTGTCTTCACCTCTGGTCGAAATTAATGGTTAAACTAAACTGATCACTTAGTCCATGATTTTAGGTTAAATCTATTTGCGAGAGTATTTTAGGTTGCTAGAAAAGACATTGGTGAGCAATCAAACGTAGGTGACGAGAGTTGGTGCGGCTGGTTCTGAACATATTGAATCCATTCTTTAATGCTTATCTACATCTCTAGGTCCAAGCAAGAGTTTAGGCATCTAGGTTGCTAGATAAAGTTGTTGCCACTACGAGAGTGGGACGATATTATTTTTATGTTTGAGTTCTAGACCTTTGCTGAAATTGATCCTGAATAGTTGCTAAGTTCTCATCTCTGAATCACCTGCGAATTACCTTGATCTAGTGCTTTTCTTTATTAGTTTTACACCGCTTTAAATTAATTGCAATTCAGTTCCGAAATCAATCTCATATTTTGTCTTAGCTTTATTTACAAATCTCATAATTTCATAGTGTAACCTTGGTCCTTGTGGATTCGATCCCTTTAATACTACTGCGATTGTCTGTGCACTTGCAGAATTATTTAGGGTTAAAACTCTGTGTATCATTCATCTATACAATATGTTTGTTTTCTTACACATTTTAGACTTCAAAAGGAGTTACCTAACACTCTGTCTATATTAGAGTTTAATCTTAGCAGTTAGGAAGTTCTATATTCATTTTTTGCTAGTGAATGTATGTTTTAATGGTGCCTTTGTTTGTTTGTACAGCCGCTTGGGAACCTCAAGTGGATGGATTTGTGTTACTCAAAAAACCTAAGGGAGCTACCTGATCTCTCAACTGCGAAGAAACTTAAAGCATTGCTTCTCATTGAATGCTCAAGTTTGGTGAAGCTTACATCTTTTATTGGGAATGTTGTTAATCTCGAAACATTACATCTTGGTGCATGCAAAAATTTTATGGTTGAATCTCTCTGGGTGCTCAAGTCTAGTCAAGCTGCCATACTCTATTGGAAATGCAATTAATATTCAGATTTTGCATCTTGATATGTGCACTTGTTTGGTGGAGCTACCCTCCTCTATTGGAAACCTTCATAAATTGACAGAGTTGACGTTAAGAGGATGCTCAAAGCTAGAGGTTCTTCCGACCAAAATCAACTTGAAATCTCTCGATGAACTTCATCTCACTGATTGTTTGGTGCTGAAAAGTTTTCCTGAGATCTCCACAAACATCAAACATCTTTTTCTCAATGGAACTGCAATAGAAGAAGTGCCTTTGTCAATTAAATCATGGTATCGTCTTGATGACTTGCATATGTCATACAGTGAAAACTTAAAGGAATTCCCTCATGCTCTTAATGTCATTACAACCTTGTACGTTAATGATATAGAAATGCAAGAAATTCCTCAGTGGGTCAAGAAAATTTCTTGTCTTCAGGGACTTAAACTCAACAGATGCAAGAAGCTTGTCTCACTCCCACAGCTTTCGGATTCCTTATCATACATAGAAGCAGTAAATTACGAGTCACTGGAGAGACTCGATTGCTACTTTCAAAATTCAAAGATATATCTCAACTTTCACTACAAGAAAACAGCCGGAATCTGACGGCGATTTCCATTGGAAAACCGTTGGAATTGGCTTATTCCGACGGTTTTTCGATGGATATCACCGTCAGATCTATCTCGTCGGAATTGAAAACCACGTCGGAAATCGGTCGATATTTTTGACGGATTTCTGATGGATATCCGAATTTGGAAACCCATCGGAAATTCGTCGGAAACTTTCCGACGGTGTTCCGATCACCCAAAACCGACAGTAAACCGACAGAATTCCGATTATATGATTCCGACGGATTACCGATGGTATTAAGACCGACGGTATACCGATGGATTTAACTCCGACGGATTACCGACAGACTGAATACCGATGGATAACCGACGGTTGCTTTATTTTATTTTATTTTAATAATAATTTGAAAAATTGAAAATATATAAATTAAAAATAATATAAAATTTAATTTTAAAATAGAAATTAAAATTAATATTTAATATTATTGATAATTAAAAGTTCAAATTAAAAAAACATAAATATGGTTTTCAAAATAATTAAAACTAAATCTACGGTGGTGGTGGTGGTGGGTACCAAGACATGAAAGCGTCCATCCGAGCAACCATCGCCTGGTGATCCGCCTCCAATTTTCTTGTTCTCTCCCGTTCCACCTCGTGATCCTCCTCCAATTTTCGAGTTCTCTCCCGTTCCGCTTCTTGCTGCAACCTATTCGCTTCATCTGCTTCTTCCATGCGTTGCCTCTTGATCCTCATTTGTTCCATTTCAAAGTCCCTTTGTGCGAGCTGCGTCCTAGGATCGGAGGAATCTCCATAGAAACGTGAAGTTGCCGAAGATGATACATCGTCCGGAAGACCAAAGACTCGACCTTTGGTCTTCGGAGTACACTGCGGTAACAAACGAAAAGTTGAGTAAAAATACGAAATGAAAAAAAAATTATTAAAATATAAACTTTACTTACCTCATAGACGAACTCGTTGATTTTGTCGAAAGGAACTTCGGTGAGGGGCGAGGTTCCTTCAGTGAGAGGTTGAGAAAGCAGGAACTCATCACCCATCTTCTTGACGTTGTCAATGATCTTCCGAGCTACCGCATCATGAATTTTATTGTCCTTCCTGCTGGTGTGCGCATCCTGGAACAATCTAAGGGCAGAAGGTTTGACACCTTCTTTTTGAAACTACAAAAAATACAAATTGAGTAAATTTATGAATCTAAAACTGAAAAAACAACATATTGAGTAAACAAAAAACTTATAAGTTGTTTTGCCCTTGTGACCAAGCTAACCGCTCCTAGATTGTGTGTCACCTTCCCCTTTCCTTTACAGTCGCTGTTCCGGCACGTAGAGTGGGTTGTGGAGCT